>VXBN01014768.1:0-13691 GCA_013397395.1 Sinosuthora webbiana | reverse complement strand
GGGCCCGGTGCCACCCCCGGGCCCCTGTGCGGGCGGTGCGGGAGCGCGGCACGGCCCCGCTCTGGGCCTGGGGCTGGGCTGGGTGGATTCGGGGTGCAGGTGACCCCGGAAAGGGAAGGAGCGCTGTTGAAATTCACAGTTTCTCTTCATCCTCACGGGCTTCACTTCTTTCTCCCCTGGCTCGTTTGAAACTGACAGACCTAGACTGTCTGTCTAGGTGCTGATGCGAGGTGATTTGGGTCAATAAAAATGATTTTTTTTAAGTAAACAAGCAAACCCCCACCACCACCAATACAAAAACACGCGAAGACTTCTTTATGTTCTCAAAGTAGTCCCAAATCTGTTGACTTTTCTAGTAATGTTGAAGGGAGCTTTGGTGACATAATTTTGGTTCCTTGTCTTTTACATCCCGTAAAAGCAGCCCAAGACGTGGAGGAGCTGTAGCAAGGATGTGTTTTGAGCTGTGTTTCCCCTGTTGCCTTACTGTCCGTGCCTGTGCTGTGTCTGTGTGCCCCAGGGTGAACAGCAGCTTGTCCAGCGATGAGCTTCTCCTGGAAGATTTGGAGACAGAAGGAGAGAGGCAGCTCAAGAGCCTCCTTCACCACCAGCTTGATACCACTGTCTCCATTGAGCAGTAAGTCTTGATCTGCCTGTTATAAATCCATATTATATTATATTATTGGCTTTTCACAAATATTAAAATGAATGCTGTCTGTATAATGTTGAGATAACTGCTGCGTAATTATCGTTTTTATTTCTGCTGTTAACAAAACTGAGGAATAGTAGTGTGATAAATGAATCTTAGGCCATAGCATAATATTAAAATGTAGATTATATGATGTTAAAAGTGCTTTTATTCATGTAACTAACTCAGAGAATAGTGAAAGCAATTAGGTGATTTTTTTCCCATTTGTGGATTATCCTATAACAGTGACAGAAACCAGAACCCCAAAGGAAGAATTAATTGCCTCTCTGTTATCAGGGAGTGTAAGAACAACAAGATGGAACCACGAGGAGAAATAAAATACGTTGATTTTAATCTAAGACAAGTCAAAGGTTAAAACCAAGAAAAAGAACATCTAAACTCAATGTTTGAATAATGCATAATGGTGTATGATTATGCAACAAGCTAATGCAATAGAAAGGGATGTAAAGAATGTTTTTGAGATGGTAGGGGTGCTTTTGGCCGTAACTCTTTGTTTTATTTCTGTCTCCTAATTGTCTTTTTATTAAACTTCTTAAATTTTACCAAAAAAGTGAAGCTCGTTTGTCACAACCCCAGATGTGGTTTGAGAGAGGCCAGCCCCTTCCTGTGCCGCAGTCCCCCAGTGCTGAGCTGTCTGTGTTGCTTTGGCTCACAGGTGCAAGTCCAAGCGGAGATGCTTTGCCCCTGCAGCTTTTTACAAACCTTTTGGGGAAGAGGCCGCGGGAGCTTTGACCCTGTCACAGTTCCAGGCCCTGCAGGAGAGTGACAAAGAAACCTCCTCTCTCCGGGAGCTGGGGCTCTCCGACTCAGAGATTCTGCTCTGGAAGAACCGGGCTTCAGCGAGCAAGGTGGGCATGTGTTGTTACAATTCAGGACAGCTCATGTAAAGACACGCAGAACTCTGATTTCTTCAGAGGGCTTGTAGCAAAGTTTATTGAAAGACAGATCGTTTTTATACAGTGTTTGGGTACAATGAATGGGATTGGTCCTTTAGGGCACCACCTTTCTGTAAACATCTCTACCAGTAAACAAGTTGGAAAAACACCAGGTGTCAGGAGGAGGAGATCTACAAGGCTGTTTTGGGTTCCTCCTTATGATTTCCCAGGCCAGACTGGGAGAGTTCTGTCCTTGGCTTTCCCACAGGCTCCAAGGCACTGCCTGGAGCCTGAGAATCCATGTTCTGACCACTGTGAGTTCCCACAGGCGTGCTCTGCTCTCCTGTGAGTGTGGTCAGGTTCCTCTGATCCTGTGGCACTCTGGTAGAAAATTCCAGTCCTTTGCAGGCCATTGGTAAAGAATGGCCACTCCTTGTATCCCTCACCTTTAGCCCTATCCCACATTTCCTCTGGCCTCTATTCTTTGGTGGAATGGTTGGTGTTAAAAGATGTGGTGGAGACAGGAGTGGGTCTTCTGGAACACGGCAGGACATGAGTATATTCCTGCCTCTGCCTTGAAACAAATAATTTCACCTCTTTATAGCTGTGTATGAAGGATTTAAATGCCAAAAAAGGAGAAAATATTTAAAGCACCTCAATATCCTTCTTAGAGTATCCTGGTACATCCCTGGCTCCCATTGCTGATTTGGGATGGCTGTTTGTAGGAAGTGTTCTCCTTCGGGCCTTGCAGGTGCTCCAGGGGCCCTGGGACAGCCGGGTGAAAACAGTGCAGAGCTGTCAGACCCAGTGTGTGGTGGCAGTGCCTTGGCTCCTCCCTGGGTGCTCTTCCAGCAGGTCTTTCCCCATTCCCCACCTTCACCCTTTTTTTTTTTTCACATTCCAGAGACAAGAGGCTTTTGTGGTTGTCCTATGTCAGGTGCACTGGAGTGTCCTGCTCTCAATTTGCCAAACTAGAAAATGCAGAACAGGACTTGGGCTGATCCTTGCCTTCTGTCTCCTCTTCCTTAGAGATGGCTCTGTGTACAGGAGAGAGTTGTCTGTGGTTTACCTCTTTTCAGCTGAAGTCATTACTTGTTTTGGTGTTTAAATGTAAATCCAGACCTGGTGAGGCCTGATTAAAGCTTGGTGTAGAGAGGGGTGGTGTTAATTTAAGAATGAATATCAATGTCATCAGTGCCAGCTGTTATATTTAGTATGAAATGAATTCTGGGATGTTCACAGAAAATGATTGATATGGAAAACAGTACTCTGACAGGAAAAAAAAAAAAGATGGTGACATCAGGGTATGCCTTCTATAGGTTCTGAGAGAAGAGTAATTCAGGAGGAAGCCTAAGTCAGGGTGCAGCTTTGGAGGTGGAGGCCCTGAGTGAAAGATTCCACCACGACTGATGAATAATGTCAGCTGAGACAGAGAGAACTTCAGCTTGCCTGGGGAGCTCTTGGCAAAGTACTGAGTGCAGATTTCTGTTATTTTCAGCTGCTAAGTGGCAGCTTTTTTGAAAACAAAGCACAACAAATGATTTCCGGGAATTGATTTTCCATACAAAACAGCCTTTTGTGCCTCAGGGAAGCCGTGAAGTGGTGAATGGAAGAAGCTGTGCAGATGTGGGGCAGAGGTACCATGGGAAGCTCTGTTAGGTTGTGCTCAGTGCAGGGAGAAAGCCTGGTTTCTTGCCCGAGGCAGGAGGATCTGCCACAGTAATTCTCAAACTGAATTTGAGGAACAGAAAATCCACCCACAGCCCCATGAAAGCGTGTTCTCTGTGTTCTGGTTGGGGTGGATGGGGGAGCAGAAATGCCCTTTCAGCAGCTGGGGTGTGCCTGTGTGCCTTGGCAGCATGAAGTGGCTGTGCAGTGAGGTTTACCCAGGGATGCTTCTCTCACAGGTGAGCTGTGAGGGCTGTGCTGCAGTTCCTGTGTGCTTTCTGGCTCAGTGACGTTTGTCAGGGTTTAGTCCTCAGCATAAACCTCCCCTCGGGTGCCAAGCAGCAGCTGGGAGTCCACTTTTCAGCAAATAAGGTTCTCAGGCTCAGAGATGAAGAACTTGGTGGAAACTTGAGCTTGGGGATGCTGTAGGTGTGGGGAAAGAATTGCCAGAGGATTGTGCAGTCCTGAAGGTGGCTGTGGAAAATGGCTGTAGCTGTCAGAGGCAGCAGGGATGGAGGGAGACAGGCCAGGGACAGGGAAGCAGCACAGACAGGCCATGAGAAAAAGGAGCTGTTTCTCCACTTCCCACAAGAACATTGTGGTTGTATTTGTCCTACCCTTGCAGCAGCAGGACCTCTTGGTGCCCTGGGGATGGTTCCTAATTGTACCCACTGCAGGCTGTGAGGTTTGCCTCACTCCAAGGCCCAGTGCCTCTGTCACTTTTTGATCACACAGATGCTGCTGCTGCTTTTGAAATCAGTTGGCTGCAGGAGCAGCCTGCTCCAGTTACTGAAGGGAGAGACGTCATCCAGGAAGACCTGGGTTTGTTTTCTGAACCTGTCTGGAGTACTGCTAATGGAAATGTCTGTCCTGACAAGTCAGACAACATTAAAAAAAGAAAACCGGTTATTGTTTTAAAGCCATTGTTTTCCTTGGATTTTTGTTTCATGTGTCTCCTGTTCCTCAGCTGACACTGGCCTTCTTGAATACTTCAGGTGTATAGAGAAGGGATAATGCTCAAATTCCAGGGCTCCAGGCTTTTCATGGCCAGTTCTCTTACGAAACCCCCAAGTCTGTCGATTCAAACACTCTGTCAGTTTCTCGCAAGAGACTTTTTATTCTTAATGACCTTGCCTGAGCCGAGCTGTGGTTGTTTTTCAGGGCTCTGGGCTGGGGGCAGCCCCGGAGGCCACGCAGGAGAGGCTGGATGCCATCCAGGAGAAGCTGGAGGAGCGCCGGCGCATCCTGGCGCTGCCGCAGAGGTTTGCGGGCAGCAAGCAGCTGAGCCGGCGGGAGATGGAGATCGAGAACGCCCTGTTCCAGGGCACAGACAGACACTCCTTCCTCCGGGCCCTCTACCACCAAGGTCTGTGGGCTCAGGGCTCTTCCTGCACACACACAGACAGGCTGTGTGGGAGCCCGACACATTTCTGTCTGGCCTGCTGTCCCTGACGCTGTGGTTCTGCTTTCGTGCCGTGTGGGAGGAGATATTTTCCTCTTACAGGAGCAGACAGAGAGTTGGTTCTGTGAAGGGTTTAATATAGAGGCTTTTAGAGTCCATTTCTGGAGAGCGTGGATCTCCTTGGGTGTGTTGCATGTAGTGCAGAGCAGCTCGGGGTGTGGGAGAGGAGCTTTGGTAGAGCCCGAGGTCTGAGTTACACAAGGTGCCTGTGTGGGACTGGAGGTTGTTCCTTCCCTGAGGTAACTGCAGGGGGTGAAGGAAGCAAAGGCACAGAGCGGGTAAGAGGAGGAGTGACTTGTTAAAGCCTCATCCCTGAAGTGGAATCGGATCGAGTTGAAGGCTGGGAGATGCTGCTCTCACATTTGTCCCCATTTCCATTAAAGAGAATTAAAAGAGATCATTGATCAGTCCATGTCATGGACCTTCTTTAAACCCAGGAGCTTAATGTGATGTCCTTGAAAACAAAATATTTCTATTCCACATCGTGGTACAGGAAGACAGCATGGCCCATCCTGGCTGCTGATGCAGGAGGAGGAAGGTCTGTTGAAAGTGTCACTAGAAAGTGCTAAAACGTTGCTGCAGATAAATAAGTGAGGGCATCTCTGAAGCCAGGAGCTCTGATGTAGCATGGGTGGAGCTGCTACTCTCTGCAGGTTCATCCTGAGCTGGGCAACCAGCACTTGCTGGGGCTGCTCTTGTTTTAAACAGCCTGCAGGGCCTGGGCACAGAGGCTGGGGTGAAACAGGGATTCTCCTTTCTGTGTCTCTTCTTGCAGTCTGTGTGTTTTCCAGGTTATTGGTGATAGTTACCACGTATCTCTGTTATGAATTAGATGACTCTCAGAAGAGGGGAACAGATGAAAAGGACCCCATGGTTCACCTGGAGAGTGTTTACCAAGAGCTGCTGAGCAAGAAGTGCCCTGAAAAAGTCCAGTCCTCTACAAGTGACCCCTGCTTGTCCCCTTCCCTGACCCCACAGGGGGCTGTGACTGAGGGGTCATCACTTCCAGACCAAGAGCAGCAAGCAGAACAGACAGCAAGTCCCAGTGTTTCTGCAACAAAGCCCCAGCAGTCCCCTCTAAGGCCTGTGGTCATCAAAGAGCCAGTAGAGTTTGTCCCAGAAGAGGAGATCCTCAGGAACCGCCTCTCAGAGGAAGAGCTCCAGAAAATACCCAGGTTCTCCTCCTACCATCCAGGGGAGCCCAGCAAGGTAAGCTGAGATGAGCCAGGCTTTATATTTGCTCAGCAGGATGCCCTGAGGCCCTATCAGTAGGCAAAGGCCTTGAAGTTACTTGGCTGATCCTCCAGGCCAAGAGGGGGAGAGCAACCTCCACTCTGGGGGGAAAAGGGACCTTGGGCTCAGCCTGGCAAAGGGTTGTCCTTGTGAGCCCAGCCCTCCCTGGCTCCAGCAGGTCACCTCTCACAATGTGCTCTGTCTGTTTGGGCCTGGCCTAGCCCTGTTGTCACTCAAACTGTGCCTATCTGGTAGCTGGAGATTATTGTGTTTATAAATAAACTGAGTAAACTGAACTGTTTTTATAATAAACTGAAACTGTCAGTGCTTGGTGCAGGCAGGCAAGGTGATGCCTTGAGTTCAGAGCTTTCTCTGCACACTCACCTGTCCTCCAAATGCCATCATCAGCATGTGGGTGTGAGGGCTGAGCTAATTCACGCTGTGGAGCTGTACAGACTTGGGACCAGGCTGAAAGGTGTCTGTGCATGGCTAGGGCTGGCTGACCCTCTGTGCCTCTGTTACAGGTGCTGTATTTGAAGAACCTGGGCCCCCGAGTGACAGTGAAGGACCTGGTATCCTTGTTTGCTCGGTTCCAGAGGGAGGACAGCCCCCTGATCCAGTTCCGCCTCTTGAGCGGCCGCATGAGGGACCAGGCCTTCATCACCTTCCCTGGTGAGTTCCTGCCTCATGCCTCAGTTCTTCCCTGACTCCCAAAGGTGTCACATCCTCCTGCAGGGCACTGCTCTGCTGCCAAGCCTGCTTTCCAAAAAAGGCAGGGGAATTCACTCCCTTCTGTTCCTGTCGTGCCATAGCCCTGTCCCTGGGTTGGAAGAGGATTTACCAGGGTGGAAGTGACATGCTCTGGCCTGTGCAGTGTTCATCCAGCACATCAGTGTGGCTGCAGGGTCCCCTGGGAACACCCCTGTGTCCCCACAGCTGCTGGGTGTCCTGTGCCCACTGTGCCCTCTCCTTGCAGACACAGAGTCAGCCCAGAGTGCACTGCAGCTGCTGAATGGCTACAGGCTGCAGGGGAAGCCCCTGGTGATCGCCTTTGGGAAAAGCAGGAAACATCTGCCAGAGGCTGACTCTGCCACCCCCAGCTCCTCTGCTGCAGAGAACGCTCCTGCCACCTGAGGACAGAGAACCGGCAGCCTTGTGGAGTTCAGTGAGCTGTGGGCAAAGTGTGCTAGGACCTGGGACAGTGAAAGACTGGTGGGAGCCAAGGTGCAGGTCCAGGGAAGGGAGAGCTGGAGATTGGGCTCTTCTTGAGAGATGGGCAGTGCCTGTACACTGTTGTGGCAAGGAGAGAAAGAGGCCAGGTAAATAAATGCACTTACTGTGGTATTTCCTTAGTGTGTGCTTATTGATGTTAATAGTCCACAAGTCTTCTAGAGCTAAGTGTGCTGCACTCTGCTGCTGCAGGACCGTGTCCACACTTCAGTCCTGGGAGCCTCCCAGCTCTGCTGGCTCCCCTGGAGACAGAGACTGCCCTGAGCCCTCCAAATCAGCATTTGTGTATCACCTGTCTGCAGGCACAGCTAAAGCACAGAGACCACACTTTCCCCACAAACTCAGGTAGTTTCTCAGCTTCTCCTGTCCATCACCACAAGGATTGTCTTTAGACCAAACAACACATTTTATTACAAGAAAAGAAACAAAGCTAGGTCATGATTTCAGTCCTCAGCTCCCAAACAGCTCTGGTTTCTGTGGAGGCTTGATGTTCATCCTTTGAAGGTGGGAGTGTTTCAGTCAAAGGTGATCCGAAAGCTGCGCTCCTGCTCCTTGCGGCGACTCTCACAAACTTTTGTCACCTCTTCCACCTTTCTTTGCAGCACAGCTGTGGCAGAAACAAGGGATTAATGTCACAGTCACCCCAGAATAGAACCTGCACAGTTTTGCTTGCAAGAGAAAGAAAAACATTCAAGCAGAACTTTTTTAGGTAAAACAGCAGCAGTTGACAGGAGTAAATTCTCAGCAGAGGCCTCTAAACAGGCACATCAGAATTCAAGCCCAGAAGGGACAAAGCCACGGAAGGTGAGGAGGAAGATTCCTCAGGTCTCTTCAGGAATTCAGGGATGAACAAACACTCACAGACATGCTCCTGCTTTCCATTCACATTCCCAAAAGGCTGCAGGACAAATCTCACCTGAGTTCTGGTCAATCCACTGCAGGGAATCCATGTGTGCATTCAGAATTTTACAGATCTGCTGAAGCTGAGCAGAGAGAGAAGGTGCAAGTCAGTTGTGAGACTGCATAAAGACCAAGAGGAGTCAAAGGCAAGTTTCTCCTTGCACAGCTTCCCTGAGGCAGCAGCCACTTTGGCAGGGAAGTGTGTGCAGCAACGCTGCTACTTTGCTTCTTTAGCAGCAAGAAAACTGCACAGTTTAGATGGTATGACTGTGGCTTTGGCTGATTTTAATTTAGATCAAGTGTTGGGGAAGATGAATCAGGGAAACCTTATAAATATGATTGTTTAGCAAAAGATTCTGAAAATATGAAACCTATAATCGAAATAGAAATGGAAGCTTACTTTGAGCTGTAGGATACTGAGTCTTAGTTACTATATAACCTGAAAACAATAGCCTAGCCAGCTGAAGAAGAATCCCTCTTGATTAAACAATACCTTTCTGCTGGCTAAGGGATCCAAAGGTCGATGTAGCAAAACAGAAAAGTCTAAAGAGTAGTTTTTAGAGTTTAAAATATAACATAGTATGATAATGTAGTAGTTCTTATAGGCTATATGTAGATTCTATAGGATTTTGTGTCTTGTATTGGTTGGTCACTGTAAATTAGAATATTCATCCCAAAAGAAGATATAATGCATTGTAACAAGGATCTCTCTCTCTATTCTCCGCTCTCTTACCTCTGCTCTTACTTCTGCTCTCTTACCTCCGCTCTAACCTCCTCTTACCTGCTCTTACCTCCTCTCTATGCTCCACTCTCTTACTGGCTCTTACCTGCTCTCCCTGTTCTCTGCTCTCTGACCGTTGCTGCCTTGCTCCCCCGGTTCCCTTCTCTCATAACTATTACCTCCTTGCTCTTTCCCTCGTTCTGTCTGGGACTTCCCTTCAGCCGAGGCTGGTGGCTGAAGGCGAGACCCTCTTTACCCACGACCCTTTGCAATAAAACCACCTATTCTAGAATATCTCAGGTCAGCAGAATTCCTTCTCCCTGCCGTCACGGAAGGATTTTTCCTACAACCAAGGAAGCAGCAGAACATTCATCACCTTAGGGTTGAGGTGGCAAAATTAAAAATGAATGTGGAAAAACTCAGTCTGCAATACTGAAGGGAAATTTTTACTGAAAAAAAAAAGCTGCTGAGTACTGCCATAAGGAACATCAAGATCAATTTAATATAAATCATTAAAAAAAAAATACAAGCTTGCATTTACCGGGTCACTGGTGTCTGCTGGGCCTCCTGATGTGTTCAAGTGATCAATGATGTCCTTCAGATCTTGTGCCATGCGCTTCAGCTGCGCATCGATGTTTTCAGCCAGTTTGTAGCTGCAGAGCACACAGGAAACAAGATCAGAACGGTTAAAAGCAACTTTGTAGACCTGCTCACAGTCACGCCAATGGGCAATCAGAATGAGCTTCCACATCTGCAGCCAAGGCTGGCAGAGTCCTGGGAACAGCACCCAGAGAGGCCCCATCACCCCCAAGAAATGAATCCCAACCCCTGTCACCACTGATGTACAGACAAGCAACTGAGTGGAGGACTTCCTGGAAGGCTTTGTGCGAACTGAAGGAAGCAGCGAGCCTGGATTCAGGATTCCTCATCTCTTGAGCCAGATAAGCACTGCCTTTAATTACCCTATGATGCAGCATTAAAGGCTTATGAGGATGCTCGTGCCACACATAGTTCACTCTGCTCTCACCACTTCTGTCAGTAAAGAACCATTAATTTTTCAAGATTATGCCAAAATTAGTAACCTCTTCCCAGAGAGCTGATTGCACCAACATCTCAAGAGCTTCTCATGCCAATTTAGGGGCTTCCACTCACTGTTCTAGTTTTTAATGAGTAAAATCTAAGTTGCCATGCATAAAACAGGACTGAATCTCTGACACCAACCACTCATTCTCAAATCCTGTCACACATCCCAGCCCCATCTCCTGCTGGCTGCAGTGACCACAGCACAGAGCTCATCCCCATCCCAGCAGGTTTGTGCCTCACGTCCTCTCCCGTTCCTCATCCGCGTGCTGCAGGTAGATGGTCCCGCTCTGCTCCTTCACAGACTCCTCCAGAGGGGTCAGCAAGTCCTCCAGCTCCTTCTGCTGGGACAGAATGAAGTCCAGTTCCTGATCTAGTCTGCAAAGAGAAAATGCCAGCTGCTTCCCTGACGTGTTGCAGACATTGCAGAGCTGTCACACCAGCAGGCAGCACGATGCAGAGAAGAAATAAAATCATTTCAGGTGCTCACAGTCTCCTACCTCTTCTGATCAACCTTCACCTTCTCCACTTCTCTGTGTAACGAAGTAATCTGGAAACAGAAGACATTTCATTACACCTTGCAAACCAACAAGTCAGCTCTCCAAAGATGAGAGGTGGGAGGGAGAAAGCAGCACTGTGCAAGTTCTCCTGGAAACAAGAGATGGTCACAGGAACATTTACAGACCAAAGAGGGAGTAAGGGAGGTTCAGCTTGGAATGATCCCCCCCAAGAGAACTTGGTCTCACAGAGCAAAAGTCACAGAACAGATTTCCAACCCCAAGGCCTAAAGGCCAGAACACAGAAAGATTTTGAAAAGCTGTAACTTGCTGCATTTGTAACAAGGAGGCCTTTAAGGACCTAAGCAGCAGAATGAGGTCCCACTGGAGGTCACCTCACCTTCTCCCCATTCTCGATCAGCATCCGGTCCCAGGCATTGACTTGTGTGGCCTGATGGAGGAAATGCTTCTCTTGGTCTTCCAGTTCCAGGCTCCACTTGTTGATCAAACTCTCCAGCTGGGCATAAGTCATCACTGGGGGGGCACTGAGGGAGCGAGGGGCAGCACAGGACACAAGGTCAGGCAGGAGAAACTCCACAACACTCAGTCATTTCCCCTGCCCCCTCCAGAGCCCAGCATGAACACTGCAGCTGCCCCTGCCCCAGGCAGGAAATGCTCAGTGCTNTTACTGTTAGCACCAGGAACTACCAGCACACACAGTTCCTCCCCTGCACCTTTGCACTGGATGAGAGAACTTCTGTGTTTTAACAGAGAGATGGAAAAGGACCAGAGAAAGACAGACTGTGTTGTTTTCAGTTCCTTGAGGGCTTTACAAATCAGAACTGCTGAGCAGCTACTCGGACATGGCCCTTCACACCTCTACAGAGCACTGATCAGGAGAGGTGTAAATTCTGTCTCCCTTCTCATCAGGGACTTTCAGCATCACATTCCTACCTGTGGCAGTGCTTGTTGTGGCAGCTGTTGTTCCAGGAACTTTTAATCCAAAGCCAAGCGTCCCCAGACTGGCTGTCCCAGTGGAAGCAGTGGAAGTGGCCCCAACTGCAAAGAGAAGACAGCACTGACAGGCTGCAGAAGCCACAAAATGCAGGGCCCCTGGAAAAGCTGTGCCCAGCCTGCTCCCCCTCCCACTGCAGCAGCCCCAGGGACAGAGCTGCCTGCAGAGACTCACGTGTGAGGCCTGTGCTGGTGCTGGAGGAGGCTGGGGCTGAAGAAGTTGCCACAGATGCAAACAAGGAGGGCCCCGTGGAGCCCAGCACTGAGGTGCTGCTGGTGCTGGAGGCCGTGGTGGCAGCTGTGGATGTCACTGCAGAGACAAACAGCTCCGTGGGTACAGGCACAGCACACTCAGCTCTCACCCACTGCAAAACCACCCTGCTCGGAGGGTGACACAAACTGCCCAGCCACACCTGGCTCTTGGGGATGGCAGCACTGTAACCTCCTTTCCCTCTTACTCTCCCTGTCTTTCACACTGCCCTTTCAGATTGTGCCTCCCTTCCACTGTGCTCCCCAAACAAGCACAGAACAGAAGCTGCCATGTGGGACACAACCAGAAGCACAGGACACACTGTCCAGTGGCTCTGGGGGCTGTCACAGATCAGCACTGCCAGGGCAAACTCACAGCAACAAACACTCCTGGCCCCCTCCCACACCCCAGTATAGGATATTTCAATTATATCTGTCTATTATTCCAATAGACAGATATTGCCAGGAGGACAGCAGATTTCACAGAGCCTTGAGGAATTGTTTTCCAGAGCAGCTGCCCACCTCCAAGCTTGGCTCCAAAGGACAGGGTGGGTGCCTGGCTGGCACTTGTGGTCAGCGTTGCCGTGGTTGTACTGGCGGCTGCTGTTGAAGGCAGTGCCCCAAAGGTCAGACCTGGAACCAGGAGAAAAAGGCACAGATGGACTTTCCTCCCACAGCCCAAAGAGCAATTGCTGCCCAGCACTGCAGAGCCTGGCTAGGCTGCCACAAACACCTCTGGCTCCAGCCCCGGGCTCCCTTCTGCCCCAGCAGGAGCCAGAGGCTGCAGAGCTCCACTCCACCCTCAGCCATCCCCCTGCCAAAGGCTCCCAGCCTGCAGCTGCCCCCAGCCTGCTCCCCCACCTGTGGGCTGCCCCCCAAGGCTGAAGGGCGCTGCTGACGGGGTGGCAGCTCCCAGGGTGGCCGTGCTGGTGGTGGCAGCAGCCGCGGGGGCCGTGCCAAAGCTCAGCCCTGCGGACGTGGCCTGCGGGGCCGCGGTGCCGATGCTGAACCCGGCTGCTCCCGCCTGAGTCGTGCTGCCACTGGAGAAGGTGAAGCCTCCTGTGCTCCCAGACGGGGCCGTGCTGCTGCTGCTGCTGCCGGCAGAGCCAAAGGCAAAGCCAGACGGGGCTGCTGCCTGGCTCGAGGGCGTGCTGGTGGCGGCAGGGGCACCAAAGGAAAAGCCCCCCGTGATTCCAGGGGCTGCAGTGGCAGTGCTGGCCCCAAAATTCACTTTGGGTGTGTTGGCCCTAGGCAAGAAAAGAAGAGAAGCCAATCTGCATGAGACGCACATCCACTCGAGGACACAGCTGCCTTGCTCCCTGACCATTTGCTGACAGCAGGAACCTCCTTTCAAAGACACGCACACCTGGCCAGCCTTGTGTCCCAGTTGTGACAACGGACTCGATCCAGCTGCTGTCATCTGCCACCCCCCGGTAGGGCTCTTGCTACTGACTCTCCCTTCATTACCTGCACCCACCCAGGCACCACAGCACGTTTTATGGCAGCAAACGTGAAGCTGCCCCTTCTCTCAGCTCAACATTTTCACTCCCTCTGCACAAGGCTGGCTTTTTCCTGCTCGTGCCCATCTGAGCTCCCTGCCCACAGCTGCCATCTGGCAAGCTCTGACAGCAGCAGTTGTGCAGAACCTCCCCGGAACTCACAGCCTTTCCTTAACGACAAATCACTCCCAAAGTGCCGAGAAAACATTCAGGGCACGCCAGATTCGAGTCAAAAGAAGACGTTTTCTATTCGGTAGCAGAGCTTTAGCATTTCTCTGTGCACGCGTCTCCAGCCCAGTTACAGACGGAAACATGCGGAACATGCCGTTCCCAACACGTGGAGGAGCTCCCCCATGAAAACATCAGCCGGGACAGGTGCCAGCGCTCGCTGAGCACTTGCCCAGGGAGGCGAGCAGTGCAGGGCGCTGGGGAGTCCCGGGCACACGAGGCGAGGCTCGCTCGGTGCAGAAATCCCCGCGGAGCCCTCGCCCGGCCCCGACAGGACCCGCTCCCTCCATCCCTCCATCCCGCCGCCGCTGCCCGGCCCCGCCCGGCCC
>VXBN01014700.1:5751-18035 GCA_013397395.1 Sinosuthora webbiana | reverse complement strand
CAGGGTCTCAGGGCAGAGTCTTTATACAGTTTTTCTGCCCTGAGGCGAGAGCATGAAGTTGTTTGCAAAACACAACTGCTGCAAAAGCAGGACTTCATTCTCAAAAAGGTTTAGAGTTATCCAAAAAGAGTCACTGAATATTTTGTGGGAGTTCCTGCTAAAATCATCTGTTCAGTTTGCTTATCTTGATTGATAACAGTCTCTTGATTGAGGGCGAGGATGTGCTCCACCTTTGATTAATAGCCCATTCTCACATTTCCTCCTCTGTTATGTTGTAAATGTTGCAGTGGCACCTCTGAGCTAAAAAAAACCCTTTGGAATTCTTTTGAGATGCCCTGTGACTCTCTGCAAGAATCCAGGTTTTTCCTCCCTTTTTTTTTTTTAATTCTTTGATACATTCTTTGATTCATTCTTTGATACATGAATTTTATACAGTGTATTTATTACATACAGCATATCATGATAAACACGAATTAATTCCAGGATATTTATCACAACACCAACCCTCAAACCATTTGTTAATTGTGTGAGTTCTCCTATTTCTTTCATAATTTTTCTCCACCACCAAAACGACTGAGCAGAACACTACCTGTGCCCCTGTCCTATCAACCACGTGACCCAGTGCCATAAAGTCTCTTTTAATCGCCTTGACACTCCTCTTTTCAATCTCATCACTGCCAGCCTGGTGTGGGATCACCAGTGGGTAATAATCAGAGGGCTGAATCAGCCCAGGAAGTCTCCCAGTGATATTTTGTACCCAGGCCCTAGGGAGGCAGCAGACCTCCCTGTGGGATGGGTCTGGTCGACATATGGAGCCCTTTGTTCTCCTCAGAACGGAGTCACCTTCTACGATTACCCTTCTTTTCTTCTTGATGTTAGAGGTGGTGATCCGTCTTACAGATGAATCATAATTGTGAGGCTCACTGGGCAGATAATTTTCTTCTAAATCATCTGTGAGGTATGCCCCTGCAAGCCCAAGAAAAAGCACTCCACCCCCAAGTTACAAATAAGGTATCAACCTAGAATATTCTCCTCCTCTTTTGTTATCATTGATTGAAGTTAGACTGCAATATCCCCGCCTCAGTTTTTCCTATTGGTTACCTTACTTCAGCCTACCCCTTTGCAGTCCTTGCTTCTCTCGCTATTGGACCCTGACCCTAAACTCCGTCTTTGCTCTACCCTATAAAACCTACCACCCTACCTTTTTTCTTGTTCTTGTCCCTGGTCAGCATTGGAGTTATAAATAGTTGTAGTTGTAATAAAATAGTTGTTATAGTTGTAATAAGAAAAACTCGGATTTCCAAATAAGAACCTGTCTCATCTCTATTTACACTGATCATCAGTGGCTGTCTGAGACACCAGGGCCCCAGGGGAGTTGATGGCAAGAGACACTCTTTAGCAGTTTAACATATATTTGTGGTGCCCAGAATTGCCTCAAGCTGAGGCCGCCCCAGAGCAGAGCAGGACAATTCCCTCCCTTGCCTGGCTGGCAATGCTGTTCCTGATGCCCCCCAGGACATGGTGGCCCTCCTGGCTGCCAGGGCACTGCTGGTTCATGTTCAACTCACCATTAACCAGGACGCCTAGGTCCCTTTCTGTGGTGCTGCTTTCCAGCTTCTTATTCAGCAGATAGGAAAAAATCATACTTATGCCTGAAGATATATATACACATAAGAAAAAAACAGAGCTGTAAGAAATAAGCTGATTTGTCTTGATGGGGAGAAGTATATTGCTGCTCATACAGTGAACCATTGCTCCAAGTGAACCATTGGAATTTCCAGCCAGTGAAAGTAGCATGTTTTCCATTCTTACTTTTCTACTAAAGTGAAGTTATTTAAGATTTATACTGACTTGCTCTCCTTTATCACTCTCTACATAGTTCATGACATAACTTAACTCCTGAATGTTATTCTTTACTCTGTTCAATCTGGGCTTTTTAAAAAATATTTTCTCCGACAGAGGGAAGCAATATTTATAATACAGCCAATAACTGTTTGTAATTCTATTTACTCTGAATACACTTACTTGTCAGCTGGTCTGTTTGTGTCATCATCACTAAAACATTGATGTATGGCTGGTAAAAATCAACTTCTTTACTTTTAATAGTGAGAGTCCATAGCAGTGGTGTTTATTTCCCCTTAAACATACAGAATTGTACATGTTCAAATTCAGTGAAGTTATGTTCATGCTATCCAAAAATTTGGAATTTTATTAAGTAAAAAGTATTATCAGAAGAAATCTTACACTGTGAGAGAATTTTCTATAATAATTTTTTAGTTGTTTTCTCTAAACACTGCATCTGAGCAGGAATTTGTCCACACTATTCTTATGCAGATAATCCTGATCTCTCTAAAGTCAGAGTGTCCCTACAGTTGCTTCTTTCTTGTTTAATCAAAGCACTGGCTGTAAGACCCCGGGAAACCTTTTAGCCAGCTCTGGCAGGAAGGGGGTGATGACAGTTTGCATTCCTCTAGCAAGGAGGAATTGCATGCTCCTTCCTGTTAGTATCAAGGTGTTACATTGCCTCTGAGCACACAAAACACACTTGCATTCAGTAGGGATAATGTAATATTTATCTGGAGCTTCTACCTACACTTTGAAATAGAATCTGAAAATAAAATACAAGAAAAAGTCATTGAATATCAGTTAAGTTCTTCTTTCACTGAAAATCCCATTTTTTTAGGATATTTAAGCACTTGGTTGGAACACCATATTTTGAATGCCACAGATGCCAAGTGTCTTTGAAAATATGTCCTTCAGGGCCACGTTAATGCCTCTGAACAAATCACATGTCCAGACCTGAGAAGTAGCCAGCAGACAGGTGCTGGTTTTTTTCTGCACTGAAGTTCACCCTTCTGCAATTATTTACCTGTCTCCACTGAGCACCCATAAAAGTGAAACTTCCAGCTCTGAAGTTTCTCCATTGTGTGGACTGTCTGCTAAAACAGCTGGGTTTAGGACTAGGTCTTTCATGATTAGCCGAATTGGCTTGAAAAGTTACTCTACTTATTTCTGTCACCCTACCATGAATCGGAAACACCTCTTTACAAACACACTTACTTGATGTAAAGCTTACTGCCTCATGTGTGTTTCTTTTTAAGCTATCTGCATTGATAGAGGAAAATTAATGTGTTTTTTTGTTTGTTTTTTTTTTTGTTTTGTTTTGTTTTGGTTTTGGTTTTTTTGTTGTTGTTGTGTTGGTTTTTTTTTTTTGTTGTTTGTTTGTTTGTTTGTTTGTTTGTTTGTTTGTTTGTTTGTTTGTTTGTTTTTCCCCCTGCTTTCCTAGATGATTTTCATATAAGCCCCTGGGGTTTCTGTGAAATCTAACCCATTCTGTAGAGCTGTCAGTATTCCAATACCTGAGATTCCAATATCTGAGTATTCCAGTTCCTCACTGTGTGCATAAAATAGATTAGAGGCATCATTTTTGTTTTGGAGACAATTGTAAATTGACATGCTAGACATGTGTGCCTTAGTTGTATGTGCTTCTGTTAGTGCTTCTATACCCATCCTGAAAAAGTTTTTTTTTTTAGAGAATGGGTGTTAAAGTACTGGAATCATCTGCCCAGGGATGTGGTGGAGTCACCATCCCTGGATGTGTTTAAAAAAAGATTAGATGTGGCACTCAGTGCCACGATTTAGTTGAGGTGTTTGGGCATGGGTTGGACTTGATGATCTTAAAGGTCTTTTCCAACCTAGTGAATCTGTGATTCTGTGATTCTGATCACAGCTTTCTTCTTCTGTCTGTAGTTTACCTAGCAAAAAAATTTGTCTCTTTTTCTCTTTTTCTCTTTTAAAAATTTCTCTCTTTCCTACATGAAAAAACTTTATACCAAGAAGGTCATTGGACATTTTCTGAGGATCAGTCAGGGGCTCAACTGAGGAGAATCTTCAATGAAGAACATACCTTCATGAAAAGTACAGCTCTTCAAGGGGCCTCAAAACCACCATTCTCTTTTGCCAAAGCAAATTTTCTCTGAGAGCATTCTGTGAGCAGCCACAGAGCTGTGGTTATCCCTACAGAGTGGTGTTTGGATGCACAGAAGTGCTCTGAAGCTCCCTGGCCTGTTTTCCCAGAAACCTTTCTGACCAGATCGCTGCAGGGCCCCTTCTGTCCCCTCAGCTGCAGATGAAAGGCAATGCAGGGAGCAACATGGTCAAGCAATCTGGGCACATCTGGTGGTTTCTGGAATCACCAGCCCAAATAGAAAGTTTATATCCTTGGGTTTGAGGGTCTGAACCTCAGGCTGAAGCGTAGCTCGGCGTGGAAGAAGAAAGAGTGACTCTCACGTGGGTTGATGGTAGATGTTTATTGCTCTAGAGAGAGAGCCGGAGAGTACCTCTGGGGTTCAGGTTTCAGCTTTTGTATCAGGAGCGTGGGGAGGGGCAAGGGTAAGCCATAACCAATACCAGGTAAGGAGGGAGTGACCAAGACAGAAGGACAATACACAGGACCTCTGATATGTGATACAGGGTTGAGATACCACAGGCTTTGCCATTCATGTTAGCCCTTCCCACCCAGAATGTTTCAGGTTTCTGGACAGGACACTGAATGGTTGACACACCCACCACCAGGGAAAAACCAAAAAGGTCAGTATGGCAGGGGGTAATTTAGACTGCACTAATATTAATTAAATGCACCGCAACGGGCACAGGCACAAGCAGCCTTGATTTTGCACATTCTCCTTTGCAAATGCAGTACTCCTTTTCCAGGCCTTTTTGGAAATGTGTCCATTGCTGTGGCTGCAGTAGGAATTCGTGTGGGAGGAGGCACTCCCAATAACATCCTAGATCTTCAGGGCCCTTGGCTGATGAGGGTGTACAGGATCAAGAAAAGATAGTAAGAGAAGTATGAGAAAGCAGCACCCAGAGACTTTATCAGGGATATAGGAATTTATTTCTTTTTTCTTTAATAAACACTTACTGCAGCCCTGCTACTACTGCTGATTGGGTGGCCTCTTGAGGGGCTGGGGAGAGTCCAGATGGCTGGCAGCCCTCTTCCTTGTGGAACGCTGAGGCCTCCTGGCCAAGGGGTCCCTACTCTGGCTAGGAGTGGAGGGGCTTTGGCTGTTGCTTTGGGCAGAGGGAACTGCCACTTCTGCTGGCTCCAGATCCTCCTGCTCTGCTGGGGTGGGAGCAGATGGGTGGAGGGTGTGGAGGACAGCTTCTGACATGCTAGGTTGGTGCTCCTCACTGGACCCTGCAGTGCTGCTGGCAGGGGCTGCCTGTGGGGCAAGATTATCCTCCTGAGGGCTGGAGGAGAGGGCCACAGTACTGTTGTCCTCCTCCCTGGCAGGTCCTTCTGCTACTGCCTCCTCCCCCAGATCCTCCTGCTCTGCTGGGGTGGGAGCAGATGGGTGGAGGGTGTGGAGGACAGCTTCTGACATGCTAGGTTGGTGCTCCTCACTGGACCCTGCAGTGCTGCTGGCAGGGGCTGCCTGTGGGGCAAGATTATCCTCCTGAGGGCTGGAGGAGAGGGCCACAGTACTGTTGTCCTCCTCCCTGGCAGGTCCTTCTGCTACTGCCTCCTCCCCCAGATCCTCCTGCTCTGCTGGGGTGGGAGCAGATGGGTGGAGGGTGTGGAGGACAGCTTCTGACATGCTAGGTTGGTGCTCCTCACTGGACCCTGCAGGGCTGCTGGCAGGGATTGGATGGGAAGCGGTAGTATCCGTCTGAAATCTGCTGGAGATGGACACAGGATCATTCTCTGAGACAGCACAGGAGCGTAGCAGCCTCTGTGCCTCCTGTGTGCAGTTATTCACAATGATGCTGATGATGCCATGGATTAGAGGTTCTGTATGTTCCTCAAGGAAGTCCTGCAGCACGTGGACCAAGACATTCCTAGCTGGACCACAGATGGACACAGCATGCAAGATGATGCTCTCTGCAATCCTTGCCATCCACCACCTAGTCCCATACTTTGCCTCCAGCTCCTGACGCAGCCAAGGCACCACAGGGTCAAGGAGATGCTCTTCTCTCTGGAAAAGTTCTGCCCACACTCTAGGTGGGAGGCCACCCACGGGCTGTGTTCCTGTGCCCCCATGGTCTGCTGTGCATAGTATCCCCCGTGGAGCACGTGAAGGGGATTCCACAAAGGGGCTGTTTTTAACCAGCTGTCCTAGAGTTATTCCTGTCCAGCTGCTGGCATTTGCTGACTCTTCAGAACTTGTGAAGACACAGTCTATATAGCTGTCTGTCTGCACAGAAAACCTGACAGCCTCAATCAGTTCTCTGCAGAGTGGGCACACTCTTTGCATCTCTGCCCAACGCATAATGCAGGCCAGGCAGAACTGATGGAGACAGGGCATCACGTAAGCAAGGTCATCTCGAGCATCGCGGCAGATGGGGCAGTTCCATTCTGTTTCTGTGGCCCTGTCTATGCCTTTTGTCAGTCTGGATTGAATTAAGAATGAGAAGATGCTCCCCATCACTGGGGCTGGCACTCCCAAACGGTGTCACACACTGCAAAATGTGGATGCCATGGTCATGAGTTGTCCTGGGGAGGGGGCGGAAGAAATGCTCAGACCCTTCAAAAAGAACCCTCCCAGTTCCCCAAGCTTGAACATTATTCTGTGGCCACCCTAGAGGGACATTTCCCTGCACAACTCATCCCTGCAATGCCCAGCTGCCTAAACCCAGGGAAACATTATTGAGGGCCCCTGGATGGGCACTGAGGGCTCCTGGATGGGTATTGAGGGCTGGGGAAACACTACTGAGGGCTCCTGGATGGGTATTGAGAGCTACAAATGGCAGCATGCAGCACTGGAAAAAGGCTGGCTTGACCCTCCAGACCTCATGGACATGTTCAGCAGGAGTCCAGGCATAATCCAGATTAGGCCAGGCTCTGGCAGCATCCAAATATACACAGTAAGGGACACAAGGAGACAATCCAACAAGTTGATGTCACAGTCCACTGCCAGTGATCTGCTTCCACTACCCTGTTACATCACAATGGGATGTCCATCTCCATGGTATTCAGACCAACACAGGAGTCAGAATTTGCTGTCCATGGGTGTCAGTAATCTCCCAGAGAGGAGGCCCCCCGCCCCTGGATTCTCCCCAGCTCTGCAAGTCCCATCAGAGTAGTAGTGGTGCTTTCTCAAGCAGACAGGACAATGGAAGAAGTTCTGAAAAAACACCAGAGTCATGCTTATAGAGGAGTCATGAGTGAAAGATTGGCTAGGCATTCCTCATGCAAGATGAGGAAAACTCTAATAATGCCTAGTACAGTATCTGCTTACCAGTAAAGGGGCTTTGATGCCAGAAGTGAAAGTCTCTGGTGGTAGGTGTGTGATTGCCAGGAGGGCTCTTGAAAGGTCACAAAGTAAAGTTTCCTTAACGCAGTTAGAGTTCAGTTTAAGCAGGGGAAGAAAGAAACCCCTATGATGTAAAACCCCTATTAATATAAAAATGAGTATTTTAAGAGGAGAGGAGGAAGAAAGGAAAAGATACAGAAGATCATGGATAGAAAAAGTAAGAAATACCGAAAGCACTCTTCATATGAACACTACAGGTATATTTCCAATGAATATAAATGAATATAAATATATAAATGAAAAAAACCAAAATGAAACAAAAGAAAAACCAAACCCAAACCCAACCAAAATGAAAAAACCCAAAACACAGAAAAAAGGTTTTTACACAATATTCTTTGAAACTTCAGAAACTGCTTTCAGACAAATTCACTTTATACGGTGGTTGATACTCTTTAGAGAGCAGAAAAAAATATTAAAGGCAGTTGAAGAAGGAAAGGAAAAGCCATATTAAGCATGTAAGTAATAAGTAAATTTTTTCTGATATTTCTTCAAAATACTTACCACAGGTAACTCTGAATACAGAGAATGCTAGTGTATGAGATACACTGGAAAAATTGTAGCTTCGTGACCTGTTTTTTTTAAGAAGCAGCAAATATCATAACTAAACAGACATGACTGCCATGCTGCATCCTCATGGCCATTGACCCTTGTTGGCTTTATTGATCAAGTGGGCTGCTGTGAGCCCTCAGGTTATACAGATATATAAAACTATGTACCTTTCAATTAGACTTCTAAAATCTTCTACAAATCCATTTCTCATACCCAGGGTTGTAAAAGCCTGAACAAGAGTTCCGGTCTCCAGGTGGCTCTTTAGAGGTGCTGTTTATTTCATAGATTGAAGTCACAGCAATCATGGGTCATGGGTAACAGACCCAAGCCTATAGCTGTCAGCATCAGCTTATAGGCAAAACCTGAAGCCCCTTTAGTTCTGATTACAATGCATTATATAGTTTTCTTTACTGAGCATCTTAATACATAAAAACCAATCAGCATCATACACAATACCTTTACCTATAGCCTATCACAACTACTATTATTATCTTATTATGGTTAGTACTATCCAATCACATTGAGTTAGTATATTACATTTTAAGCTTAAAGTTGTTTTTCTCTTTTCTTGCAGTGGAAAATTCTTACACCTTTTTTCTACTTGGTAAAAATATATTTTTGTTTGCCTAGGTTTTTGTCTTTACTTGGTAAAAACATGGTTTTGTTTGTAGACAACTTATCCTTTGCTCTTAACCATACGAGTTTTCTTCCAACTCATCCTTTGTTCAGTAACAACTAACTCAGCAACCCCTAACTTAAACATTTTTTATTCTTCTATATCAAAACTTGCTTCTATCTCTATTCCGCTTTCAGGTTCTACATTCAGAGAGCCTTCTACTAAGCATTCATATCTGTAAAATTTTCCTGTAAACTTGAATCTATCCCAACACAGGGTCACTCTCGTAGAGACACCTGAGTCATCTGTAGATGCAACTCAGCCCACAGACCCTGGATGGCAAGAATGTGTTCCCAGAGGAGGTGAGCTCACCTGGCCAATAGCCTTACACAGGCTAGATGGGAGCAAACATACAGCCCAGAGGGTAGCTATCACCCCTGGAAAATCAAAGTGCCAGAAAGCAGAGGACGGAGTGACCCACTCCAAAGCCCAGCTCTGCAGTGATATCAACTGACCTTGTGCTCTCTGCTGGCCTTAGCAAGAAAAGGCACCTTTGAGTGCAAAGGCTCTCATGCTTAGCCTGAACTCCATACCAGTTTGACACTTAAGAAGCTTAAACTCTTGCTGGAACAGATGAAGTATTTCTCAGTAGAGGTTTTTTTTATTATTAAAAATGTAGTTTTCTGGTAAATCACACAGAATTACAAGAATCATCAAGGTTGGAAGAGACTTTCAAGATCATCTAGTCTAATCATCAAGAAAGCACTACTATAACCACTCCTACACCATATCCCCAAGTGCCACATCCAGATGCCTCTTGAATGCTTCTTCAAGAGGTGACTCCATGACCTTGCTGGGCAACTTATTCCAATGCCTGAGCCCTCTTTCAGTAAAAATAAATTTTCTAATATCTAAGTTGAACCTCCCCTGGTGCAACTTAAGGCCATTTTTTCCAGTCCTTTCGCTTGAGACATGGCAGAAGAGAACAACCCTTATGTCAGGGCTTTTCTCAGGAATTACTCCTGTGCTTACCAGAGCATCAGGGAGGTAGCAGACTTTCCTGTGGGATGGGTCCAGTTGGCATATTGGGCCCTTCTTTTCCCCCAGAAGGGAGTCACCCACAACAATTTGTTTTGCACTTCCTCGGGAGGAAAAAGGAACTTTGTTTCAGCATCAAAATACTTGGGAAAATCCAAATAAATGTTTAATTTTGGATGGAAAAAACCTTAGTCTTGGCCTTCCAACGTATTTCCTATTATGGGGTGTTTCTGAGGGAAAGTTCCCACTTCCAAATAGGTATGACAGATATAGTCACTCACACCATTCTAAAGTCATGTATTTCAATACTTGCCAAACAAATTCGATTACAAATTTTCCTTTTGAGATGAACATGCAGTCTTGGTGCTAATCAGATATTGAAATCCTACTTAACTGCTGTATAAAACATTCTAAATTCCTGCTGATCAGAATGAAAGTTCAGTACAATCTAACTTTTTCATATTTGGTTTTAACCTCAGGCTCAGTTGTTCAGTGATGTAAAGTAGCTTTACTTTCTCTCAGAAACATTTTTTTAAAATCCCCAAATTCAACCAAAAAATCTTTTTAATTTAACGTAATTTTTCTATATCTATGATCTGTATATATTGACTTTTGCTTTGGCTGATTTTGATGTAGATTGTTAAAATTTGTTTTGTATAACAACTTTGTGCATAAAAAGACATCTCCCTGTTTATACAAATGGTAGAACTTTTAGTTCCAGTCTAAGTAAACCCTAGTTTATGCCCTTCTGTTGGGAGCCATGTAATAGCAGAACAATGAATTACAGGGTTTTTTGTGGTTTAATTTTTCTCTACTAGGCAGGTAAGAAACAACTGATGTTAGCAACTAGAAAGTAATTAGAGAGAATAGCAATAATTTAGGAGCTTATGAAAAACAGATTTTCAGCCTTCAGCTTCAAAAATTTAGATGTTGTAAGTGGAAGCCGTTTACCAGGTCAGGGCAGTTACCTCCACAGAATTTGTGAGGGACTGGATTTTACATTTTCAAAGACTAGTATACAACTCTATTTACACTAGTAGAGTGCAAATCCTAAATCTCAAGAAATTTTGTGATCTGGAAAGCTGAGGACAAGAGCAAATTCTGAATCAATACTCCATGCTTTAAGACAGTGGTTCTTTCTAACATCTTCCAGTGAGTCCTGGATGCTCCTTTTTTTCCTTTTTCTTGTTCACAGGAATACAGATCATGCTACTGATTTCCACTTGAACATTGAGACATTGACTGTAACCCTTTCAATGCAGCCATCCATCCAATTACTTATCAATTGACTACTTCATTCATTAAACTCATCTGTCTCCAATTTAGGTGCAAGAATACTGCTGAAGACTTTCAATAGCTTAACAACATACCAGGTAGATGACTTCTGAGACTTTTCCCTTTTCCACTGATGCAGTCATTGCATTGTAGAAGGCCACTGGGTTAGCCAGATATGATAAGATGTCAGGAGACCTTATCGCTCTCTACAACTGAAAGGAGATTGTAGCAAGGTGGGGCTGGGCTCTTCTCCCAGGCTACCAGTAACAGGACAAGAGGACATAGCATCAAGCTGTACCAGGGTAAGTTCAGGTTGAACATCAGGAAGAATTTCTTCATGGAAATGGTTGTTAAACATAGGAACAGACTGCCCATGGAGATTGTGGAGTCACCATCCCTGGAGGTGTTCAAGAAACAGCTGGATGTGGCACTTGGTGCCATGGTCTAGTTGCAAGGGGGTCATCGGTCAACAGCTGGTCCTTTATTTTTCTCCTAGCACCATGCATCTACAGGGGGGAGCATCCCATGATGTCATCACTGAGTGGTATAAGGTGACATCCCAAGTGTCAGGTTGTAACATCATTGGGGGATGGATTGTGACATCACATCACTCGCTAATTGTATTTGTGCACTGGCAGAACCTGAGCCAATTTGGCTCCAGGCTTGACTCCTGCTGAGCATGGTCTGGAGGGTCTAGCCAGGCTTCTTGCAGTGCTGGGTGGTATATTGGGGGCTGCCTTTGGCAGCTCTTGGAGCCATCAGTACTGGTTCCCTGGTCCTGTCTGGCTTAGTCACCTGGGCACTACAGGTGTTTGCAGCAGTGAACATTGGCTGTACAGGAAAACATACCCCTAGAGTGAGGTGGGCGATTGGGCTCAGGCACACAAGATGGTGTCCTTGACAGGGCTGGGCATTTCTTCTTCCCCTCCCTGGGACACTCAGGAGGGTTCTCACTGTCTTGGTTTGGAAAGAGAGATATCTGCCAGGGAAAGCTGGACTTTCTCTTGGAATGGCGAATGTAACCCCCCCACCCCTTTTTTTTCCAATTATATATTTGCAGTTAGAGGCTTTCAGGCAAAGATCTGGGGATAGGAAATAGCAATTCTTTACTAGTATAACAAGGTAAAATCTAGTATAACAAAGCAGACAAAAACAACTACAGCATTAATAACAAAACAGTTCCAAGAACCTTGAGGGCTTTGCTTCACACAAAAACCCAGGGCAGTTTTGGTCTTGGTGCCCCTGCAGGATCCTCAGAGCACCAAGCTGGAAACAATGGAAAAGTCCTGGGCTGGCAGCTGAACGGCAGAATGTTCCTGGCACTCAGGGGCAGGGTGTCCCAGCAAGGCAGGGGGGTGCAGGGTCACACTGTAGCAAAAAAAGAGCAGCGTGGGGGGGCGGGGACCAGGGCTGGCCCAGCTCCAGCAGGGCAGGCTGAGAAGCTCAGAATTCGAGGGCAGGGGAGCAGATGATGGCAGACCTCCCAGGAC
>VXBN01014682.1:26912-81003 GCA_013397395.1 Sinosuthora webbiana | reverse complement strand
GGAAAATTGGGTATTTCAAGTGTTTTCACTTTTATCTGGCTAGTTTTCATTGCCTATAAGGCAAGAGTGAGATAGATTTTTTTCTTTAGACCTTGCACTTGTTATTCCTTATAACTATGTTACTTTATTCTCTGGACTTTGTCGAGAGAGAGAAGCACTCCTCTTCTCTGTACAAACTATGCCCTTTCATTTCTTATATACATTTCTAGCGTACAAATTTGACTGGACTTAGTATTTTCACTAGGTTTGCCCAGCTCAGCAGTGAAGGAATTACGTATGGTGAAAAAGAAGAAATTCAATAATTTATTAGAAAAAGCAATAGGATTTTTTTTTCCCTGTAGATAATACTGCACATAAGAAATCTCTGAAAAATCTTCAAAGGATGAACATGACAATTTGGATCTTTGTCCTAGATGTAGGAATGACCTTGATGCCACTCTATGTTAAATGTAAATATCTATTCCCATTTAAATTTAAGGCAACTAAAATTGAAAACTATCACAGCCTCTCTCAAGTGTGGTTTTTTTTAACATTTTCACAATCTGAAATTGGTACTTTCTGAATCTGTAGATGACAAGAAGATGGGAAATACTGCAGGTGTGCTGGGACTAGATTTCCACTGTTTTTCAAGAAATTGCTATAAAAGGGGAATTTTGACAGAGATGACTGCAGTGTACTGCACTTAGTCAAGAAGAATCAGCTATACAAACACAAAGAATGGCCAATTCTTTAGAAAAGGGCTATAGCGGATCATAAACTGGGACAAAATTAATAAAATATATTCTTATTCTGCTTATTCTGATAAATAAGTTGAAAAATAACCCACTAGTTATATAAATAATCTTTCTTTCCTCAACATACATAATGGTTTTGGGATGTGATGTTCTGATTTTGGGAGATGCACATTAAGAAATAGAGATTTAAGGAAGCACTGTAATAGTTTGCCAGGGGAGGTAATTGTATTCTTGAGGTTGGGTCTGAGCATAACCAATCTCTCTTTTAGGGCAGAGAAAGGGACATACCTCCTTGAAAGGTTTTTTCCAGTCTTATATTTATAAGTGTCAATCATATCATCCTTAGAGACATTTTTTCTGTAATCATGGAATCCATTCTGCCAGGGTCCTTTCACAGAGTTTTTTTCCTTGCTTCATCTTTTTATATTGTTAAAATCCTTCTTTTTCCCAAATGTTATGTTTGTGCTAAGATTGTTTTAAAGACTGCATTCCCACTGGAGGTGTTAAGTGCATTTGGTTGCATGACTGAGATGGTTTTGCAAGTCCCAAACAGGATGGTATAAAACTTCATGAAAGAAGATTAAAGTAGAACTTCATAATATTGAGAGGTCTTTTGTTCAAATGTAATATGAATGGCTTTACCCTACTTCTATAGGGGACATCCTTACATATAGAACAATGGGTCACGGTTAGGAAGAGTAAGATTAAGAACCTTGCAGATGGTGGAGGATCTGCTTTGTGAATGGAGGTGTGATTAAGTTGTCTTGTATTGTGGAGTAAAAACCAAACATGTTCCTGAAGGAAAAGTAGATCTTAAAATGAGCAAAGCATAAACTTGCAGAGTTTCAGATATTTTCTTAATGATTTCTTCAAATATCTTTTTTCAGAGGCAAAGTTATTTGTTAGGACTTTTTTAAGAGAAAGATTCATCAGTAAAAAAAGTCTGTTGGGTCTCAAGACAAAGAAAATAGACTGCTTGGAATTGAGATTGTTTTTCAAGGTTATCATGGTGTTCAAAGCCCATGATCTAAAGATGAAAGCCTGGAGTAAGGTAAGGGACTTCACAATTTTAAAAGGGAGTTTGTGGTCTTATTAAGATGAAGTGCTATATATGCAGAACAATGGCAGCTAGTCCATAACTGTGTGACTTTTAAGGTATGCATGTATTTAGATGAAGTATTGTTGCTTTTATATGAGTGGCAGTGGTAATTTGTCATCTAAATACTGAGATGGGAAAAGTACTACAGCAAAAGCCTATTTTAGTTACTGCAATCATACCTTCCCTTGGGCATTTAATTTACACAACTGATAAGAAACTTTCAAAAGAAGTTTCAGATGTGCAGTAAGATTTACACTGTTGCCAGGTTCCATGCCTGCCTATTCTCTGTTGAGACAAATGCCATACGTGTTCTGTCATGATACCTTTTTTGTTTGGAAACATTTGTGGGCACACTCAAATTCTTTCAAATCCTTGGCTAAAACTCTTTTTTGACATATAATTGTGGGAAAAAGTAATCTTACAGGACCCAAAGCTGAAGTTATCTTGGCTGACATTGTTTTTCATTGCAATTGTCAATTGTAACTATTAACCTTTTTTATAGAGAATCCTGTATCCAGAGGGTAGGAAAAAGAATGTGGTTTTTTTTTTTTTCAAAATCTTTAAAGTTCTTTTGACCCCTCTTTTTGTCAATTCTGATAGGTAATATTAATTCCTTCCCATCCACTTTAATTTATAACTAAATTTATAGTTCAAGTCTCAACCTTTTATTATTGCTTTCATGATAATATTGCTTTAATCACATGCTTTATTTTACCTCATGGATTATTATTTAGTTTATCCTAATATTTTTGTTTCTATTTTTTTCTCCCTCTGTGCTACTGTAGCATGAATTGCTGCCTCTTCGGTTGCTGCCTCTTTCTCTCTTGCCTGTACTCTAATAAAGAAAATAATTACCTAGAGCCTTTCTATACAATGTAGTTGTAATAGGCAGCTCTTTGTTTTCATTTGAAGAGTACTTTATTTTTAAATAGCTTGCAGATTCACTTCAGTTGTTGAAGCCTGTTCAATCAATGCTCAAAGTAGTTAAAAAATAGTTTAAAAAGTAAATCTAGAAATACCTGGACATCAGAATAATGTTATACTTAATATATGTCTTGCACTATTTTTGTCAAAACAAGTTTTTCTTGTGAATTAGATCTACTTTTTTTTTTTTTAAACATCAAGAATGCCTCTCCATCATATTTATAGTGAAACTGTAAGAGGTACCTGATGCCAGTTTAAATATAATATCTTTGTTACTATAATTTAAAAAAGGAAAAAAAAAAAAAGGCAATGTTTCCACTGAAAAATGAAAGGACTTTTTTAGAAGACTTTTTATTACTGGATAGCTCCATATCTAAAATTATTTTTGATGTCCTCTGTCTACACTGTCCTCTCTCTTCTTCTAGTGTACAAGTGCTGTATGAATTAGACTAAATTCAGCAGTTTTTTATTAAGAAGGATGCAACTTTTGAAATTGATGCTACAGAAAGGAAAATATACAACTATCCTGGAATAACTTTCACTTAAAAATTGAAACTGCACCCCAAGATCTAAGACAAAATAAACAAACACTTGAAGAGTTTAGCTGCCTATCTAATGCTAACAGCCCCAGTTTCTCTAAGGAACATGGAAAGCAGGCAGAAATTACTTAAACTCACTTACAAGAACTTTGAAATGTTCATGTTCAATAACAGTTATTTGCCTCTGGAAATATGGATGAAGTCTTCTCAAGATCAACACATCAAGCTTGCTAGAGTTTTGAAAGCAAACTATTTGTTAAGACATTTTCAAAGAATATTGAAATTTGTAAGCATAAATGAATGAAAACAGTTTCATTCTATATATTAGATGTACACCAAAATATACTGCTAGAAAGGTGTAATGGATTGCTGTAAAACCATGTTGGTGTTTGATAGGCATAATGTTTTCTCTTTTAAAGGCGTCAGAGGTCACAGTGCAGATCCTCTGTGGACTTCAATTAGTACAGCTTTCACGGGAATAGTTAAGTGTAAAGCTTGAGTTTGAGCTGGAGAAAAATATCTTCCACATCTTCAGTTGACATGCTGTTGTTGCTGTTTGGGCTGTTGCGAGCCTTTCTGTACCTGCCTGCTCCAGGGTGTCAGACATTACCCATTCTCATTGGACCATTTGTTAGCTTTTATCTCCAGTGCTCCTTTGAGACCTCTAGATGTTGTGAATAGTGTCTTTTTCTCTGATGCAAATTTACCTTTCTGATCTTGGACATAGTCTTGCCATTCACCACAATAATTATTACTGCACTTTCTTGGAAGTGTGAAATTCTCTTTATTTGACCAAGTCTCGTTTCCTGTGCTTTTCTGTACACTCATTTTCCAGCCATGTGTACAACTGTCCTTCTGCATCTCCGTGTTTGTGGATGTGGTTGGGTGACATACCTCAGCAATTTACAGGGTAGTTGCCCTGAAAGCCTTACCTTTGAGTATCAGAATGAGCTGAGTCAGGCAGTGAATTGGACAAAGATTGATCCTGCTCTTTCTACGGTCAAGATGGGCAGCATTCTGGCAAGTTAGCTTTGCAAAATTTTTTTGCCCTGGTAATGTAAAGTGGTAAAGCAGAATACTACCAGGATGTAAAGGACAGAGAGAAATCAGAAAGATACCTATTGTAGCAAGTATACCCGGTGTCTGTTTCTCTGTTATCACTTAAGGCAAATGCTTAGCATGCTTGTTGCAGTGTGTCTCTTAACACCAATCTCATAGTTTGTTTTGAAAGTCACACTAAAATCTGAATGAAACAAACATGTACGGTACATTACCTGTTCTGAAGGTAATACAGCAAATGATGGTTTTAGGGTTGGTAATAAGGAAGATTTTTTCTTGTTATTTAAAGAAAGTATACTGCTACACTCCTCCATGTAAATTTTACATTACTTCACTCCTGATAATCTGTAAATTTGAAAGTTATTGATGCAAATGTGAAAAAAAAAATCTGAGTTAATCAAACTTTATTATTAATTTTGTACTGTACAGGCCAGCTTTTACCCAGGGTGTATATTGCTCTTAATTTACAGTTTCCAAGGGAATGGTAAAATGTGAGTAGGTGTTAGATACCTTCTGCAGTAAAGCACAATGTTACAGTAACTTATATCCTCCCTAGAATTATAATCAGTGCCATTATGAGTGTAAAAACCCTAAAATTTATGTAGCTGTGTTGTATATCATGGATGTCAGTGTTGAAAAGTTGCCTGTCCTGGGCTTTGTAAGCAGTCATTTAAATTTACTCATTTCAAAACATCACCGCTTCATTATATTGAGTAAGAGGAATGTTATCTACATGACTGAAATTTCTATTTTCAATGGTTTATCATTTTCCTTATTAATCAGTATATCACACAGCCACATTATGTATATAACAGACTACTGATTCTCAAATTAAAATGAAAAAAAATAAAAGAGGGGTATTGTAGTTGAGGGATTCAACATTAGATGAGCACTGTTTGTATTTTGTTAAAATGCTAGTCTTCCCAACCTCTGTGCCTTTTCTACAGTTTAAAGGAGTATTTTAAGGAGGTGATCATTATTCTTCAGCAAATCCTGAAGACAGGGAACCCTGGAATCCTTGTATGTGTTTAGAAACACCATTTAATGCATGAGGGAATTGGGCTTCCTTTCTGATGGAACACTTCCAAAAGTAGCTGTGGCTTATCCTGAGTTGTACTTCCCTCTTAGGAGAGGACTCTCCCCTCTTTCCCCTCAAAGTGGTTTCCTGAATCTGAACAATGCACAGAATCAATTTCTGATGACTGCACTACAACACCTAAAATTGTCATTTTGATCAGTCACCTAACTCAACTTGATTTTGCTGATAGCACTTGTTAGGGTCACATGTGCTATACTTAAGCCTTAAAAATCGTGTCCCCATGACAGTAGCAAGGAAGGACCAGTTAGCCAGGACTGTCCAAACACCTCCTCAGGGAGCAGGACAGTTCCAGGCAGCTCCAGCCCTGGGCAGTGGGTATGTTCTTCGGGATGGCAACAAGTAGTCAAATCCTGACAGCAAGTCATAATCTCAGAGTACTTACACTACTTTCCTTATCCCTCATGAAAGGAAATCAAGTATATATCTAAAATTTATATATATCTAAAATAAGAAATACCTCTAAAATGCACAAGAGATTTTGAATCTCACTAAAATATTTTAGACTATGATAGCAAAGGAAGTGCCTCCTCTGAGCTCTCTTATTCATAGATGACAAAGCATTTGAATGAGAAGAAAGTTGTGAAATCCTAATACGTATTTTGCTAGTCTGATTTACATGCTGCCATGTCAGTAAGCCAGTGATTGCTGAATCACGTTTCTGAATGGGAGACGTGATGTCAGGGAGTGTTACTAACAAGATCCCAAGGTACAAAAGAAAACTTATATGTGTATGTGTATAATATAGGTCATCCACACATGCACAGTTGTGCCTAACCTGGCATAGTTTATTATTTGAGAAGTTGTGATATTCAGTTAAGTCTATACAGGTAGAAAAAACTGTCTCAGAATTTTTCAATTCTGTGTTTTTAACCAAGCTAACATGTTATCCTGCAGACCTCCACCTATTCTGAACATGATCACAAGTCCTTTCTTTTCTTTGGGAATCCAGTCAATAACTGGAAGATAAGGTTGTAGCTTAATACAGTTTTTCTGTTATTATCAGATAGTAGCAACTTTTTAAAGAAATATTCAGCATTAATTTCTGGCTGAATTATGCATACACACAAACTACGAACATAGGTACATTATAATGAGGAAAAGATTTTTATTTCCTCATAAATTAGGGTAATATTTATAATGACAATATATATCTATCAGGAAGTCAAAGGTACATTTTGAAGTTTGAATCTGTCTGAAACATAGGATTTCACAAAGCCTTTAGGGTCTGTGCATTATAATCTTTGGGACTCGTGTTGAGGTCTGTTATTAGAATACACTAAGGAATACATCTTTAAGAATAAAAAGTCTCATAAGGTAGTTTGACATACTGAAACATCTGACAAGCATTTAGTGGAGGATTTATCAATATGTGAGTGTCCCTTGTTTAATTCATCTGACTTATTAAAAATCTGGTTAAATATCAATCAATATTTCAGCTTCATAAGGAGACAATTCATGAGCACCATAAAATTGCTTTTTTTTTTTTTTTAATTTAAGCAAAACATGTTCTTCAACAGCCTTTATACAATCAATTGTTTAATAAATTTTCATTTCTGCTTTCTGGTAGTGTTATGAAAACATATATATATGGGCTACTAAATAAATAGTATGTTTCAATTTTTGTCTCTTTGAAACTGAATTGCAGGCAGGAAATCCTTACATTTATAGTTGCAATTTGGAATGTATTCCAGAATGTATGTGCTATCTCTCTTTATCTCTCTTTCTTACTTCCCCTGCAATACATTGCTTATGTGGCTTTGATAACATGGCTAATTTTGCTTCAGATACTTGTAGGCATGGGATGACTGCAGAAACAAAACAATGGTAGGAGTTGCCATATATAAGAAAAGCAGCATACACATAAAGGCAAGAGAATTTTGGAATGGTTTCTAGAGCAGTGTCTCCAAAACAGCTGACTCCTGCTATCTTTTTCTCAGTTCTGCCTCTTGCATGTATGAGAGTGTGCATGTACACAACACACTACTACTTGAAATGTAAGTGTTGTCTGTCTGTGTATGGATGGACTCAAAATAAAACCTTCAAAAGATAACTACATTTTTTTTTCCTTGAAGATACTGTCATTTCTTTCACTGTTTATTTAGTAATAACAACAGTGGCAGGTGAACACATGGTGGCTTCATCCCATGCAGGTTTAGTAATGAAAATGTTAGGAAACTTCTGCAAAATTTGTAATTACAATTTTGGCCTTTAAAAGGGGAAAGCTGTTTAGCTCTCATGGTAAATATGTCATATACAACTGGCTGGCTTCATCAGTACTCAATTGAAAATCATGGTATGACAACATTAAAATTGTCTGGATGGGTGACTGTGTATAATGGTGTGATGGGCTAGGTTGGCCATTAGACCCCCCAACCCAGCAGAGGCAAGGTGAGAAAATAAACTTAAAACCTTGTAGGTTGAAATAAGGCCAGGCAGATCTCTAAATTATTACTGTCATGGACAAAGCAGACACCACTTAGGGAAAATTAATGTAATTTATTTCCAATTAAAATATGTTTGGATACTGAGAAGCAAAAACAAAATTTGAAACCCATCTACTCCCACTTCTCCACTCCTTTTACCCAAGATCCCCTTTACTCCCTCATTCCCAAATTGTCTGCCTGCTCCCCAGCAATGAATGTCCTGAGCAGCAGAAGGAGATATGTAATCAGCACTGTGGTCAGTATGTAAGAGGTCTCTCTGCTGCTCCCTCCTTCTCACCCTGTGCCTTCCTCCAGTGTGGGGTTACTCCCATGGCCTAATGTTCTTCAGGAAATAGTCACCTGCTCCATGTTCTTCACCAGGCTCTTGTATGGGCTGCAGGCAATTTCCACTCTGGCAGCCTAGAGAGACAGAGACGGAAGGGCCATGGTTAGGAGTTCCCACAAAAAGTGGGGAAACAGAGCACTTTTGTAAAGTACTAAAGATACAAGTGATATTTAAGAAATGAAATCAAATACATTTTAATAAACACTTAGTCTTAAATAATTGGAGAAATGGAAGTTAATTGATATTTCTTTTGCTAATCCAGATGGTGAAAGAAATGTTTCAAAACATTTTGCTTTTATTATGCTTTTATTATTTTATTACCCTCTCAGATAAAAAAGTGAGGGAATTACTTGCTGTTGAAGAAAATCAATGATTAAATGTTGAGCTTCAAATGTGGAGTTACATTCTCATTTGTGTTAAATTCACATTCATCTGCTGAGAAAAGTTTTGATTTCTGTAATAGTTGATTTCTGTAATTGAATAGTTGAATTCTGTAATTTCTGTAATTGGGCTGATTTTTTTACATCCATACTGTGGAATTAACTGAAGTTGTACCAGTGAAGAGATAAAAAGTATATTCTAAAACCCTGTAGAGTAAATAACCTTCTTGTCTTCTACTTGGGGTTCATAAATTCAGCATCTTCTCTGACTTCTCAGCTCCCTAATTCTTTTCTATGGAAATTCAACGCTCTTCAGGTCTCTGTTTTGAGACCCCTGAACATTTCTGCTTCTTTGTTTCAAGGAACACGTTGAACTGTGATCATATTTAACTTTATGCATAGTCTTCCTTCAACTTAAAAAAAAAAATTATGTATATGCTACTTTAGAAATTTTTACTTGATTAGCCCTGACATATGCACAGTTGAGAGGAATTATTTTAGAAGAAACAGATAGAAAAGATAGTGAAATTTAAATTTTAATCTGCTTTCCCTGTACTTCCTTGTCTATTTTTTTTCTGGATCAGAGCATGCTAAACTGGAGCAAGTTGTCCAGGCTGTGCCCTGTTCAGTATTGAATGCCTCAAAGGGTGGGGAGTCCATAGACTGAGCAATGTATTCAGTGTTCAGCCACTCTTATACTAAGAAAGTATTTCACTTTTACTTGTATCAAATTTCTGAATTTCAATCTGTGCCTGTTGCCTTCTGTCCTGTCACTGGATTTGCTAGGTATCTGGATATCTAAGCTCTATCTTCTTGAACCCTTTCCATCAAGTATTTTTCCACGCAACTGTGATTGCTGTCTGAGAGTTCCGCAGTAGGAACAGACCCAGCTCTCTTAGTGTCTACTCCTTGGTCTTTATTGTCTTTGTGACTCTTCACTGCACTCATTTCAGAATGTCCATATGTCTCCTGGAGATAGGAGCCCAGGACTGGACCCAACACTCCAGGAGTACCTGACCAGGGCTGGCTAGAGGAGAAGGATCACATCCTTCTACCTACTGACAGCACTTCTAATGGAGAACAGGAGACTGAAGGCACACTGCTGGTTAATGTTCAACTTGTGGTCCAGCAGGTCCTGTGGTCCTCAGATCCTTCTCAGTAGACCTGCTTTACAGACAGCTACATCAACTATTTTTTGGTGTCATTCTTCCCCCGGCAGAGGTGTTTGCACTTCCCACTCTTAATGTCATAACCCATTTCATTCTCCCACTGATGCTCAGCTGAAGTGTGGTGCAACCATCTGACCTATCTATCACTCCTGCCTGGTTTTTATTTCTCAGCAGATATGCTGAGAGTGCACTTTGCCTATCATCCAGGCTGTTAATGGAAATATTGAATGGTATTGTCCTCAACATACACTCCTGGAATTCAGCAGTAAAGAATGACCCACAGCTAGACTTTCTGCAAATGACTGTCTGTGTTTTTTTTAATTACACTCCAAAATTTCTTCATTTACACCTTGGTTTCACACAAGAAATACAGCTGTACTCAGGATAACACTACTGTTGACAAAATTGCTCATACTTGAACCACATTTGAGTTACCCTGTGAATAGTTTATAGTTGGAAGGCTGGATATGATAGAAATCAGATAATAGCAAAAATTGTTAATAGCAAACCAACTGGACTTAGAAATTAAAGATTACCATATATAGGAAAATAGTTTATTTTTAAGAACATTATTGGAAGAAACACCTATAAAAAGGAAAGATGCAATAAGGGTTATATTTTGACACTGAGAAGGGCTTCTCTAGCTCTCTTTAAAATAGCAAGATTCATTTCATTTCCTGAGCTGAGTCAAATTGACTTTGACATATAGTTCAAAGAAGGTTAAAACATTTTTACATTTCATTAAGTTTTGGTATAATAGGTGTTCAAGGTGAGCTTCTCACATTGGTCTGTTGCAATTCAACTAGACACAGAATTGAACAGTTTAAGGGTGATTATAATTACTGGAAATATAAAAATTTTATCCATGTACTATTCCCAAAATGAAAGCCTTTCTTTTTAAGGGGGCACTTTTGATGAATAAATCTGCTTTGTTTAAGACTGCTTTGCTTTCTGAGATGCAAGAGTACTGAAAAGGAATACCATAAGCAGTGTGTTAAAATGCTCTCTTCATTCTGTTGAGCAATTGAAATTGTTCTATAAGACAAGTGAAAAAAAAACTACAGTCATTACATTTCCCTACACCAGTCAAATCATGTAACCAGCATTCAGGTTTAAGAAGTGCGTGTGGAAAATTCTTCCTTTTTTTGTAGAAAAAAGCCTTGAGTATTTCCAAAATACTTTGATCCTTTCCTGATGTCCTCAGTGTACTGGCTGGATTTGACAAACAGAAGTTTCTTGACTGGAACTCCATTTGTGACCATGGACTATGGAAGTCTACACTCCAGATCTGATATTGGCTATTGCTTTCTACGGAATATATATAATTTTCTTTTGTCATTCTACCTCTATAATTCAAATATGTAATGATTTTTATGATGCATTTTATTTATTAGAATAAATTCAGGTTTTGAAATATAGGTTATGTATAAAATTAATTTTTAACAGTATTTCACAGAGATTGAACAGAATTGTATTCTTCTGTGATATTGGAACAGAAAACCTTTATACTAGGAGACAAAAAGCTAGGTGATCTCTTACAGTATATATAGCCAGAAGTCATGTGTTTGGGAAGCAATAGGAGAGCCAAAACTTGTCCTGAAGTATTTCTTTGTGGCTTAATATTTAAGGATCTTCTGTGGGGTTTTTTTTGGTTTTGTTTTTGGTGGGGTTTTTTTTTTGTTTGTTTGGGTTTTTTTTGGTTTTTTGTTTTTGTTTGGTTTTGTTTTGGTGGTTTTTGCAGGGGTTCTTTTGTTGTTGTTTGTTGGTTTGTTCGTTTTAGTTTGTTTGGAGTTTGTTGTTGTTTGGCTTTTTTTTTTCTTTTAATGACTTATTTAGACATAGATATTGACTTTGATTAGATGACAAGTGTTTTCTTGTCTACAAAAAGGTTGTGGGAGACTAAGGAACTAAAATGGTAAGATTTCTTTTAATCACCTAATTGACCAAATATTTTCATCCATTTAATATACTTTTAAAAACAACTGTCAAAACTCCCTGATAACGTTTTAAAAATGATTGCCAAACCCATTAATATTAGTAACTTTTTAATTCAGATAAATTTTAAGATAAAATTATTTAGAAGAGTAATATTAAATTTTTATAAACACTAAGTTGATGGCCTAATCTCTATATAAAAATATACACAGAATTATTGTTCAGTTCTGCAGTGTTCATGATGTCAAACTGATTTCTTTGCTGGATTTTGTCTGTTTATTTTGCAAAGCATAAAGACAAATAAAAACTATGAGAAAAAAAGTGTATTTAAATGAAAGCTTAAAATTTTTTTTTTCTTCATTTTTAAATTTCCATAAAATTGATTCATTATTTATTTCTTTCCTGTAGAATTGTCACTTTAAGCCTTAAAATATCCACAGGTCTTTTATGCTTACATATCGTTCTCAGTGTGTTTTTGCTATATTTTTCTCCATTTCTTTTCTAAAATATTCATATTATTTATTTTTTACTGAGGTAGCATCGGAGTAGTTGTCCCATCCACATGATGATGATATGAATTTGCTGTGACAGAAGCAGACTACAGAATTTCTGGTTCATTCTAGGAAATGATGCTAACTAGTGGTCCTGATTCTGTAGTGTTGAATACTTGCCAAACTTGCTCTTATGAATAGTTTTACTTATCATTTCTTCACTCAATTACAGTCATTCCTTCTCCCACCCCCAAAATGCTCTTAGAATGAGACTCTATGAAATTAACCAAGTGAATGTTTTTGGACTGGTCAGTTCTGCCTAAGTCTTATATCATTGGACCCTTGAGGGCCAGGACATGACTACAAGCAACAGCTGACAGCCAGCTGTTCTGTATAGTTGCATCTGGTTATATCAAGTCCAGAAAGACACTGAAAAAGCTGAAAGGTTATTGCTAATGTGAACATCCAGATTCTGGTGTTTTTCTTTACACTTTTGAGCTGTGAAGACTACATTCCACTGCTGAGATAATTAGCATAACATTAGGATTATGTCAGGGGCTTGTATTCAATTCAGCTGTTACAAAAAAGCAAAGCTGCCTTTTTAGGAAGATAAAAATTGATCATTTAATATGAGTTTTGGAAGCAGATATGGGAATAGATGATTTTAGCTAAAAGGATGCTTGTGAAGATTTGAACAGTATAGTTTGAGATAGAATCATAGAACAGAATAATAGAATGATTAGATTACATTATATTACAATACATTGCATTAGAAAATACCTCCAAGATCATCAAGTCCAACCTTTGACCAAACACCACCATATCAGTTATACCATAGCACTAAATGCCACATCCAATCATTTCTTGAACACTTTCAGTGATAGTGACCCCACCACTTTCCTGGGCATCATGTTCTAATGCTTGACCACTCCTTCAGTGAAGTAATCCTTCCTGATGTCCAACACGAACTGCCGCAGGTACAGCTTAAGGCCATTTCCTCTTGTCCTGTCACAGGTTTCTTGGGAAAAGAGACTGGTGCACCTGGCTACAACCTCCTCTGAGGTGGTTGCAAAGAGCAGTAAAGCCCTCCAAGTCTCCTTTTTGCCAGGCTAAAGAACCCCAGTTCTCTTAGTTGTTCCCCATATGACTTATTCTCTGAACCCTTCACCATCTCCATTGCCTTTCTCTGGACTTGATCCAGCACCTCAATGTCCTTCCTGAATTGAGGGGCCCAGAACTGACCACAGAACTCAGGGTTCTATTGCACCACTGCCAAATACAGGAGGACAATCCCTGCCCTGGTCCTGCTGGCCACACATTGCTGGAACAGGCCAGGATGCCATTGGTCTTCTTGGCCACATGGGCACCCTGCCTCATGTTCAGCTGTATGTCAACCAGCACTCCCTGGTCCTTTCTGCTGTTCTACTTTCCAGCCACTCTGCCTCCAGTGATACAGGAGTTGAAGACATTGAAGCCTAGGATAAATTGAATCAACTTTGGTAAAGCACTAGGAAAACTGAACTATATATTTATGAATATGAGGAAATTCAGAGAATTCCATTGTCTTGTTTTCAGTATGAATGCCAAAATAGCACTGCATGATCCATTAGAGCATTATGAACATGTTAAGTGTAGCCAAACCCATTGAGCCTGTTGAGACACACACTGATTACTGGGTTTTGAGTTGGACACAGGTGGGTTCTCATATTTTTTGAATGGTGAATCTTACTCTTAGTCATTTTCATTTCTGACCAAAATAAGGACTCTGTAGACTGATTATGGGTTGTTCTGTACAGCTGCTACTCTTTCAGAAATGCATTTTCAGTGAAGTGGATAAGAAGAATTGGTAGTTGACATGGTTTGTGTGAAGGCTGAAAGGTACATTTGCTTTCTTTCCCCCCACTGAAAAGGAAAAGCTTAATAGAAATTTGCTGTTCATATAATTGGACTACTTATTTTCCTAATATTTTGGAGGGTAACGATTGTTTCTGAGATGCTACAAGGCCTATTTTTTAGTTAAAACAAAGGCAGCACAACATCTTCAGCTCAGAATTGAAATATAGTGAAATTTCTGATCAAAAAACACTCAAATGTTTCCCAACACAGTCTAGAGCACCAACAGTGGCAGATTGTCCTGGTTTAGGGCAAATTTATGAAAGAACCTCCGAATAGAGTCCCTCTGGGAAGTAAAACCAAGTGGCCCCCTCCCCCCAGCCAGTCCAGGAAAATAACTTCCTCATAGAAAAGTGGAAAAAAATATTTATTTAACAAACAAAGTGCCCAGAAGCATAAAGAATGAATAATATGAAAAAAAAAAACCTTTCATTGCTCTGAAGTGAGATGGTAAATTCAGAAAGTCCTTGCTGTGGGTAGCTCAGCTCACTCAGGCTCTGATCAATCCCTCTGGAGGTCCAGGCCCTGGTGGGCCACAGGTGCGAGCTCCCGGTGGTCCTTTGGGTTTTCCAGTCTGGAGCAGGTTTAAACAGTCCCAAGAAAAAGGAAAACAGTCCAGAGAGCTTCTCTGCCCAAGCTAGCTAAACTAACAAAGAGCAAAGCAGGTCTCCATGCTGCTGCCTGTCCCGTTCCTCGGATGAGCACAGGAGCAGGAATGCAGAGGAGCGAATGCTGTTTTCAAAAGAAACTCCTCACTTCTGCTTTCTCCTCCTTTGCTCTCAGAAACAGTCTCACAGCAGGATTCTCTCTCTCTCTCTCTCTCCCTCTCTCTCTCCAGGACCCTGCTTCATGAGTCTTTGCTCCATGCTCCTCCAAAATGATCCTCCCCTTACCAGTTAAACCCCTCTTTTATCTCATTCATCTTTATTGGATAGACCTGTTACTCATCAGGGGCAAGGCTGTATTGGTTAATTAACACAGCTGTTACTTAGTCTTAGGGGTTACTTAAAGCTGACTTAAAGTTATAGAACTGAAAATACAGCATAAACAGACCAGACAACTGGGGATGTAAGCATCAAAAAGTCGCCCCAGGACACATACATGTTTTCCCCTTTCTCTGGTTGGATTTTAATTACAAAATAAACTGATAAGAGCACATAAATTCTAGTTTAAAATTTTGCTGCACAGTGAATTGAAATTTGGTGTTCTTCTATTCCAAAGTGCCAATCCTTGTGGTTATATTTTCAAGAAGACACATACTGGAAGGCTGAGCTTCTCTTGCAGTTTCTACTGATTAATTTGTACAGTATGTTTATCTTCAGTTATATTATTTATCATTTTTTTAAAAGTTTATTATGGTCCTTTTTTTTTTTTTTTTGCTATTTATAAAAGGATACAGATGTAGTAAAAATAAATTAAATTACAGTACAATAGTTTAGGGCAATGTAGCAATTATCATTTCTTCATAAAGTTTTGTTTGGCGCCTTAAATTATTTTAATTTTTTTTAACTGGCTTACTGACGGAGCATCAAATTCCAATGTTAAGGATGAGGAAATGAGAAAATGAGCTTTATTACATTATCTTATATGATTAAAGTCGAAGATATATATAGTGCATAGATGATCATGTTATTAGAAAAATGTACAAGTGAAGGCAACACTGTAGTGCCTTATGGTCAATTACTCTCTTGCTTCAGAGATCTAAGGTGCTTTGTTCCTTAATTATTTTGTTAATAGCCTTCTTTTTGAATAATAAAGCTGACCTTTTGCATGTGGATTGTACTTAGTTTAGGCTTTGGTATTTTCACTGTTGTGTAACATTATTTTTCAGTGGCTTACTCACACTTTAAAAATTCACCTGGGTCACTTGTCAGCCTATATTTTGATAATACCGGTGTCAAATGATGCCAGGTCTTTTATTTACAGAGGGATACACCTACCTCTTTAGAAACTTTTGAAATCTGAGCCAGTATCTAGGGCCTGATTTGATTGTATGTTTAAAGTATTTTAAGATTTTATTGAATTTAGATGTTTTCACAAGTAAATCAGGAGTATACAAATTATTCAAGCAACTCATTCTCATATTAATCTAAGAAAGTGGTGAAAAAACTCATGCTTGTAGATTTAATTTAGGTATTTACTATGTTTCACTTATGTTCTGTTAGTTTTAATTTCCTTTATTTCATGGAATAGATAAAAGAAATGATAATTAATTTGAAGATTTTGGCTGATTTTCAGATTTGAGGATTTAATATAATTTTTTATTTGTAAAATTCTATGAATCTAAAAATATATGAATGTGTTCTAAAAAATGAAAAAAAAAAAAGAGAAAAGGTAATGTCATAAAAAATGGCTACCCATGTTAAGCGGTTTGATCTGTTTTTCCTGAGACAGTCATTTAATCTTATGCATTTTCAATTATTCATTTATTTAAGTATTTAGTTATAATCATTTTCAATTATTCATTTATTTAAGTATTTAGTTATAATGAGAAAGCTTGTTTCCTTCTGAGGAACTAATTTCCACAGTATATCCCTATCCTATAAATTCCAGTGGTGCTTGTAGGAAATGCTTGACATTGAACTGAACTCCCTTTCCTTTCACATTAAAATCTGAGAGAAAGAATGAAATTTTTAAATTTATTGTTTTGGTATTTGTCACAAGAATTCTGAGTGCATCATAGGTGGCATCAACTGAATCTTGTGGATAATGACTGACAGAGTCATTATGAATTTTACCCAGTTAAGCTTGAATTGGAAGTATGAAACACTTTCAGGAAGCCTTCAAAACATTGTGACATTTGAATACAGAATATCTTGCTCTTGAACGAAATCCATGCTTATATCTTCATTTGGTCCTAAGAAACACTTGCGTTGATCAATTGTGAAAAAATAATAGTTTTCCTGAAAGATTAATGTTTCTGCTTTTTTGCCATATGTTAAATGTGATGGGTATATTGTCAGGCACACCATCAAGAACATTATGCATTAATGTTTTGCTTTCCTAGTTACTTGTCTAAGGGTAATTGCTAATTAGTGTCATCATCAGCTTTTGTTTGTACAATTACAAATATGATGATTTTTGTTGAGTGGCAGTCAATATATCTGTTACAGCAGCTTGTTTCTGTTCATCTAAGAATATTCAGTAAGAAGAGGTAAGTAAATGTAAAAACCTATGGGAAAGGTTGGTCTGGCCAGAGAGCTGAGATTTATATTACAGTTCAGTGTTTGTAACAGGCCTGTTTGCATGTGGAGCTGCATGAACAGCTATGTTCATTTAGGAAAAGTCTTCTTTATTCAATGTAAGGAAAGCTTAGTGAAAATCAGGCCCTCTGTGTTTATTCAAAAGTTCACCCTCTAGATTCAAGCCTTCTCATAAATGTCTTCAATCAAATAAATTGAAGGGAAATAAAAATCAGATCCATGGCCTTCCTTGCATAGTTCTGTTTTGTTCGACTAACAAAGCAGAATACACTGAACTTAGCACTATCCTTTATGATTTTAATATTTTTCCATTAAAGTGTGTAAATACTTGTTTCAGTGAGTTTTCTATCTTTCGTACAGCAAATAATTTGGGCATATTATTATGCTTATTTCCTGTGGACCAGAATTTGATGACTGTTGTTTTAGAGCTAAAACCCTCAGTCTCCCCATTCTAGAGATTGAATGGACAAAACAACCCAGATTAGTTCTGTGCTTAAAACATACTGTGGACAGCACGGAAAAAACTATAGCTTTTTGTGCTGATACTGCAAATATTTTAGCATTCTGTTTTCACTTTGGATTACTTTATAATAAAAAAAAAATCCAATTTAATAGGTATTTGACATAGAGTGTGTGTGTTAAAGTTTTTTGCAACAGACATCCCTTATGTTGCGTCTTCTTTTTGTTGATGAAAATATGTTTTCTGTAGTTAACTAGAAAAACAGTTATCTATTGAGCTTAAATCAGCACTACTTAATCCACAGAAAATGCATGACTAAAATAAATTAATTTTAAAGTCCAAAATGAAATCCCACTAAGAATTGTTAGTCTATAAGGTGCTTATACAGTGTGTTCTGTAACCAATAGGAGATTCTGATTAAAAATATCTTGAGTGGAATCATTCACATTTGACATATACAAGAAGTATTTATTTTGTTTTCTCTCGACCTTTCTTACATGTGTCTATACTTGAATAGTTCATATATGTTATGTGAACTCTGTGTGGTATGGTTCCACAGTTCAGGCTTGACCTAAATATGTTTGAAACTTTTCTGCCCATAAGGTCTTTTCAGAGAATGAATGAGGAACATGAAGAAGAAGATGGTATGCACCCTAATGAACTTTTAAAATGTCATGATGAATACAGGGGATACATTGTCTGGAAGATAGTAAAACTAATAAACTTTCTCCCGTACTTATTTCTTCCTCTGGTTTCAAGCAGGAGGAATGGCATAGACTTTGTGGTGGGGAAAAATAGACAAAACAAAAATCAGGTGTTATTGAAAGCTGAAGCCATCAAAATGCAGGTGGGATCTTCTGGAAAAAATCTCAGATCATCCAGAATCCTACACAACAAAACCATCTAGAATCCAAATGATAATTTAAAGTGAGAGAGAAAACAAATTTATTTCATAGCAATAGTTAGAAGCTCCACGTTTGATGTGAAATTTGATTGCATTACTGTAAGGCAAATGTTCCAGTGTGAGTGAAAGACAGGACTCCTATGTAAAAGCAACTTGTGGTAGTTTCAGCTTTCCACTTAATTTTCCTAAAGTTCAAGTGTGTTATTGCTATAAACTAATTATCATTCAAGTGATGTCTTAACCTGATCTTGCAATAATTGAACTGGGAAACCCTTTGTTCCTCAATCCACTTAGTTTTGCAGGTCCAAATTTTGAAGCTTAATTGGGACAGTTTAAATGCAAGTACATTTAAAAGTATCATTAGGGTTAGACATTTATTTCTGCCTTTTTTAAAGAAATGGGAAAGATTTTTTCTACGGAAACAGGTCAGTATAGTGTTAGACTTCAAAATGAACACATCAAAATGAACCTCACACCTAAATGAATGTAACTTTCAAAGTGAAAAACACTGCATTAAGAAAAAGGAGCAATTTTAAAAAATTGTGATGCTAACACAGCATTACCATGAAAGACCATAATGATATAATAATAGTATAATTAGTTTTACAGATCAGAATTCAATTAGAAATGGTTTACTGCCTGAAATAAATATATATATATATACTATGAAGTTAAAAGATTTTTTTTCAGAAAATATGTACTTATTAGTAGAAATATTATAGCTGAGTATACTACACATAAAAATTATTAAGGTGATTAATGTCTGGAAAATGACCTGGTTTTCGTACTGCTTGTATGGGGTATCCCTTACCTGTAGGTTTTGACATGTGTAGTAGTTGTGAATAGCTGTGCTCAAGATATATTTTGTTGGCTGTAATGAAGATAATGAGTTTTAAATCACCACAGACTTTTAGATCTTAATCTGTAGGTGTGAACTCCTGGTCTTCTGAGGAAATTAAGTGACCTTACTGCCGTTGTACATGAAACTGCAGGTTGACACATCTGGATCAGAACAGACTTGGATCATTACGTAAGGACTTATTTTAGATAAGTTGCTAATTCTCTACCCTCCAATTGAAGTGGATTCATGGCAACAGAGTTCAATCCCAGTACAGAGTCTGCTAGAAGCAGATGTAAAATTTCTAGTAATTCTATTTACTTGCTTAAAAAATATGACTTTGCTACTGAATTTTCATTGAAAATCCTGAATATCTCTAGTAGTTTTGGCACTGTGCAGCTCTAAACCAGAAAGAGCTATGTTGTAATTATAATAATGACTCAAACATTGGATTGCCATCATCTTTGATAAAAAATACCTCTTCTCTTTATCTTAAATGAAAGAACCTTTGTAGTAATCCAGATATGTGTATGCAAGTGACATACACATATTTTCTGTTTTTTTTGTTCTAAACTTATATCACTATCTCAGTTTTGCACTGCAGAAGACAGTTTATAAAGGAAAAGTTTACATTTAATGTATTGAAATGAGGGAAGAAAAAAATGAGCCTTTTAGCATTTATGGAATCTTATTTGGATATATATATATGGAATAATCAAAAGGTATTAGGGAGAAAATATGTTTATTGCAATGGTTATCCAAGTATCACTATCTCAAGAGAAGACTCACTACTATGGCATAAAAGAAGGCAGTCTTCACTGATTTTTGTTGATACTTGAAGTAGATTTAGAAAAAAAAAATTAAGTTATTGAAGGCAGGTGCTATGTTGAAAGAGAGTGCTAGTTTTGGTGTGGAAAAAGTAAAATATTTCTGACAGAAGTGTTAATTTGGACAGTTCATGTCTTTGAAGCCTTTTTGACACTTCAACGCTACTGTTGAAAATTTAACGTAAGCATTTATTTCTAAATGCTCAGTATTACAAATATGAAGGTATTTTGAAATGTACATTTTCAGACAATCAGAGTGTTTGCGAAGTCAGTAAGATTTCTAAGAATGTTCCATCAGTCCTGCTGTGTAGAATAAAACCAAAATAACCCATTTCAGATATTGTTTGAGAAATACTGTCATCAAAGCACTGACTTTTAAAAGTTGCTATGAGTGAAGAGGTGTTTATGCTTTACAAACATTGTAGTCTGATACTAATATATTGAGACAGAGAATCAGAAAATTCTGATTTGATTAATGTAGGTAAATGTAGTTTTTTTTTTTTTCAGTTTAACTCTGCCATGTTTTATTAATGTTTATCAGAAAACTAAGCTTTATCAATATGTTATGAATGGTCTGACATTTCGAACCAGCTTAAGTGACAAATTTGCAACCATGTCATTCAGAGACTAAGCTCAGAAATGTGGAAAATGATTTGGTGGTGGTGGTGTTTTGTTTTTGTTTTTTTCTTTTTTTTTTGTTTTTTTTTTTTGTTTGTTTTTGTTTTTGTTTTTGTTTTTGTTTTTGCTTTGTTTTTTGTTTTTTGTTTTGTTTTTTGGTTTTTTTCCCCAGCAGTGACATCTGGATTCTCATCTGGCTTTCTGGCACATCTCCTGTTGCTTCTGCTGGTTTGACTGCGCTGCTGCCTGATACACTCACTATAATGCTGCCCATGAGGCTGGCATATATTCACCCTATTCCTAGCCATCCTTGCATACTTGCATGCCATTGGTTTTGGCTCCCTTGCAGCAGAAAGGAAGTCTGCCAAACTGCAATGCCTACTGTAATGCTAGGAGAGCGTTCCAGGAGCAGCCTTCCAAGTAGAGAGGAAGAATATTAGCTCCTCAATTCAATTTATTTCATTGTCCCTATAGTAGAAAAGATGCTGCTAGCAGCGTGGCAGCACCACAGTAATTGAGCAGAGAAACTTCCAGTATAGTTAGGAAAGTTCTACAGTAGAACAAGCAAAATCAAAGATGCAAAAAAATACTAGATAGTGAGAGTGAACCTGGAGCTTAATTGACACTTGGAATGAGTGGAATCTAGGGCTATTAGTCCACACTTGTCAATAATCTCTTGGAATGTCTTTGAAATAAAATGTAGCTTTATTCAGAGTGAAGGAAAAAGTAATGTCCTGATAGGCAACAAATAAAATAAATTAAGAGTTTGATCTGTTTTGCCTAGTTGGTTGATTAGTCGGGGGGAGTTTTGTGGCTTTTGGGATGTTTTTTGGTGGGTTTGGGTCGAGTTTTAGATTTTTTGGAGGTTTTTTTTTTGCAAGGCCTCTATAAAAAGAATAATCTAATATATTAATACATTAGCTAATGAGGTCACTCAAAGCAGCTGCCAGCTTTCCATTTATCTTGTAATACCATATATGCCTGCTCTGTTACAGCTTTCTAGTAGTAAAATGAGCTGTCAGTAGCATACATTCTGTCAAGAAACAATTCATTTTTAAGTGAGTTTGTAGGTATTATACTTTTGTACTTTTCTCATTTAAAAAGCAATTTGGCTATAAATAAATCTTCACAAAAATGTTTTTCATTTTCGTCACCTGGTACCTTCCCACACATCCTGTGAAATATCTCCACCTCTCACTGTAGGAGAATTACACAGAATATACAAATACACCTTTATAATTTTTTTTTTCAGTTACTAGAAATAAAATGTTGGGATAAATAATTTTCACATTTACAACTTAAGTGCCAGAAAAATCCCTGAAGTAACACATAACTTAATACAATAAATTATGTGTTAACAAGACCCTGCTAGCTGCTGCTGATAATGCAGGAAAATCAAATTTGGTTCTAGTAATTTTTGGTTTCAGGTGATATTTTGTCATTCTTTTGAGTAGTAAGTGGGTCTTTAGAATAAATATTAGGTATGGCAGGAGCAGTATTCTAGCAGGAATATTGAAAAAATTTCTTTCCTCTGTCTTGAAAAGTTTCTTTTCAGAATCACTCAGATTCAGATCAGTTGTCTCATGTCTTTAACATTTGCTGACATATCTAATATGATTACCTACTTTTCTACACACTAGGAGTCAGAAGGCATTGATGACAGGAAAAGATTTTACTTCATTTTAATTTCAGAACAACAATAAATTTTTGTTATTTTTTGACAGCATAACTGTAGAACTTTGACAGTATAATGTTGACAATTAGAAGTACTGATTGTATAACAGTTGGTATGTTAATCACAGAATCATAGAATGGACTTGGTTGGAAGGGACCTTAAAGATTATCCAGCCCCAATCCCCCTGCCATATACAAGGGCAGCCTTCACTAGAGCAGGTTGTTCAGGTTCCATCTAGCCTGGCCTGGAACACTTACAGGACTGGGGCATCCACTGCTTTGTGCTCTTTTACAAGGGCATGTAAAAAGTCCATCCTCTCCTCTCTTGTAGGGTCCCTTCAGGTACTGGAAGGCTGCAGATAGGTCACCCTGGAGCCTTTTGTTTTCCAGGCTGAACAATCCCAATTCTCTTAGCCTTTCCTCATAGGAGAGATACTCCATCCCTCTAATCCTATTTTATCCGTTTGGAGGACCCTCTTCTTATGCTCAGTGTTGTGGTGAATTAAAATTCCCTCATTAGTCTCAGACTTTTAATTCATGTTACTGATTTCTGCTTTCCTCTTGTGACCTTTTATATTTTGCCATAACCTTATCCTTGAGCATGTCATATCTGGAAAAAGTAATATTAGTCCTTGCAGATATCTTGCCAAAAGGAACAGAAAAGTGTTTTTCACTACCTGACAAATGACTCATGTTCTTGGCTGGTATCAGAGACAGAAACCCTCCTCTGTGAAAGCTGGCAAAGCCAAGCAAGAAAAGGTTTGTGTGAACTCACGTCTGTTCATAGTCATCCATCTCAGGATCCAGACTCAACCATGAAAAAATAGAATTGTCCACTGTCAGCTTTAATATTTGAGAAAAAACTGAACACAAACATTTTGCCTGAATCTTCAATGATGATGTATCTTCCCACTTGCCTCCAGTGGATGGAGTGGGAGATGAGGGCAGGGCTAGAAAAGCCCCTTCCACTGTATATCCTGGGCTGCATCTGAAGCATCATGCCCAGCAAGGGTGATGGAGGGAATTCTGCCCCTCTGCTCTCCCCACTCTGGGGTCCCCAGCACAAGAAGGACACAGACCTTTTGGAGCGAGTCCAGAGGAGGGCCACCAAGAGTATTAGCTTACCAGACAAAATGCTGCTCAGGAAATTTGAGAATTAGTGAGAAAACAGAGTTCATAAAGTTCAGCAAAAAATGTAGTTCAATATAAATAACTATATGATGTGCTTGAAATAGATAGATGCATAAACTTATTCAGAAGCACTGGACGATGATCCAGTGTAAGAAAAACTGGAATTTTGTCCCTGTACCTGAGGCATATGTTACATGAATTCTCATCACCAAAGGACTGGGGAAAGAAAATAAGGGAGAAGGGCCTTGAGGGGAAGCCGTATGAGGAGAGACTGAGGACCCTGGCCTGTTCAGCCTGGAGAAGAGACTGAGGGGAGACCTCACTGCAGTTACAACTTCTTTGTGAGGGAAAGAGTAGGGGCAGGCACTGATCTCTTCTCTGTGGTGACCAGTGACAGGACCTGAGGGAATGGCCTGAGATTAGAGTTTACTTCTACTTATAGAATAATTCTATTTATATCCTACCTAAACCTCCTGTGTTAGAGGAGGTTTAGGTAGGATATAGAAGCTTCTTCATCCAGAGGGTGTTTGGGCACTGGAAGAGGCTCCCCAGGGGTGTGCTCAGAGCAGCAAGCCTGACAGAGTTCAAGAAGTGCTTGGACAAAACTCTCAAGCACACAGTGTCATTCTTGGGGACATCCTGGACAGGGCTAAGAGCTGGACTTGATGATCCTGATGGGTCCCTTCCAACTAAGATATTCTGTGATTCTGTCATTTTATTTTATGTACTTGAATTTGTCAATGAGACGAATTCGCCTGAGAACAAAACAGTCAAATTCAGATTATGGGGAGTTAGTTTGTTTGGAAATGTCAAACCTATAGTATTTCAGATCACTTTTAAAAGTAAAAGAAGTATTCAAAGTATCCAAGTCTTACTAGTCATCTAAACATGGTCCAAGTAACAACTTTATTTTGTAGATTAAATTTCATGGATCGTTTCTCCATCAGGTTTTATCCTATATTTCTCTTCAAAGTTCTAATCAGATTTATACTGCATATATCTATTTTGTAAATAATTTAGTAGCATTAGGTGTTGCATTTTTTATTGTTTTAACATTACATGCTCTTGGTTTAGTACAGGCTTATTAATTTGCTAAGGCTTGCTTTGCAGATGGGTTACTGATATGTTAAACAAGAACTGAAAATTGACTGCTTGGTTTTTAAAGAAGAAACTGAGCTGGGTTTATCACTGCAAGGTTATGAAGAGCATAACTGAATTCTGTGTATATTTAAATGGATTCCTTTGAAAGAGGCACAGTGAATTCTGCATTTGACACTGTCTGGGGAATCTGTCTTGCCTTACACTCAGGGCTATGTTTATGGGTGAGGTGGTTAACCTTGCCAAATAGATTTCATATTTTGAGGGACAAATTAAAGTGAATAGCAGTGCATTCATGCAGAATGATTTAATGACAAGTGTTCATCCCTGGAAAATTGGGCTAAATTTTGGTCTTCAGTGTGCAAAAATAACAGAATAATTCCTGTCAAAATAATGCTGCTACATTTGTGCCTTAACAGTGACAGAGACGAGATGTCATTCTTCTCTAGTTACATGGGGTTTTCTTCCATGTTTTGATGCCATGAGAATACATAGAGTTTACTGTAAGTCGTATTGCTGTGAGTTCCACAATCAGGAAAGTAATGCCACTGATTGGAAGATAAGTCAGATCTGTGATCGCTTTGGTGAGATCTCTTTTTGCATATTATAAGGCCCAGTTTGAAAGATTTTTAGTGTTTCCTTGAACAATTAAAGGTAATAATCTAGAGAAAAATAGTTGTTTTTCAAGAGAAAAACCTGATTGTGCATTTTTTTATCATTAAAACAAGTTGTTTGAGTGACTTTTGAGAATGGTGTTGATAGTCTTATGGTGTTAGAAGTACTTTGTTGAATGTAATTTCCAGGCACCAGAGACTAATGATATAGGCTGCAGATATTTTAATTTTTTTTTCTAATTTTTGAGGGTTATTTCATTACTTTCTTGCCACAGATAAATGCTTGTTGGCATACTAAGACAATTTCTGCCATCAGGACAATCAAAATATGCTAGTGGTAGTTTAATATTTAAACAGAAATCAACAAAAATACTGGTAAGCTATCACATTTTTTAGAAGAAGTTATGGATCTCTGTGGTGCCCATTGTGTTAAAATACTTTCCATAAGTATGGCGCTTTGGTGCTTGGCATGTAAGTGAAATGATGTAAATTGACAGCATTACTTTTTGTAAGTTTTGGGGTTTTTATATGGCAAAGGAAAACAGGTTTTAAAACTTAGAATAATCAACAGATCCAATTATTTCAAGAGGAAGTTATAGACTTATGAATGTTATTCTTTAATTTTTTTGAAATTAAAATATGAGGTTTTGATTCAGTTTTCTAGAACAACAACTGATAAATTCAGTGTCTGATTCATTGCATGCAGTGTATTCTGGGCATTCATTATACAGCAACAAATTGCCACCAGATTGCTGCTATCACACCTAGCATGAGCTGTTGCGTTATTTAGCTCTTTTTATCTTCAGAGCACTTCTTCCTCAATTTTCTCAGTGGACAGCTGGTACAGTCGTGCATCTTGCACACTAATGTTCTTTTCAGAGAGATTACTGCTTCTTCCTCAGTTGAGAGCTGGGGCTTGGATTAAACAAGCTTCAGAAGCTTGTGTAAAACGGACCAGTAAAGTTCTGGTCAAAAAACAACAGTGATTCTCCAGTGGTGACACTATGGACCCTAAAAGCTTCTTATGTCAAATAAACTGGAATTTTGACTAATCTGTGTGAAATTTGTTGAAGACTCAGATCTACCTTTTTGGTAGTTGAATGGAAATTTTCTAAGCACTTTACACTTCATAAAAATGTAAAGGAATGGCTGTGCCTTTTATAAAGCAATAGTGTCATCCATTCCGTAACTGAATTCATCCTCTCTGTCATCAACTCTCATTATTTATCCCTTCTTTGCTTATAAGTTTTTGAATTTTGTATTGACTTGTAGCAGGAAATTCAGACATTTTCTGTACCCACATTGTTTCTTTAGGAAAAATTACATAGTAGTTTGTAAAAAATTATAGCATTTCTATAAAAATTCAGGGAAACAACCTTTCAATATTATTTATTTACTGGAAACCAATAAGTTATTTTCCATGTCATAACAGTCAATTGCTGTCATCACAAAATAACACAGCAGACATTATGTATATTTTGTCAAAGTTCACTCATGATTTTTTATGTTAAATTGTCAGTGGGAATGGGTTGGAAGAGAGGGTCTCCACTGTCTGCTGGAACCTGAAAGCAATACTGGGTATACGTTGTGGTCCAAGTATGACAAACTATTCTTCTGAGGAGGACATAGGGTTTGCAGTCATTTTTGGTTTGGTTTTGGGGTTTTTGTTTGTTTGGGGCTTTTCCTAGCTTTTTTATTTAGTTTGATTTTACTTACTCTAGGTTGTGATGCACAGTTCCTTGGGAGTGCAATGTTTACCTGAGTGATTACACAGGAGCTGCCCTTTAAGCTGTTACACTAGCTCACAGCACATTGCCCCTTAGCTGATAACACTAGTAAACTTCAGGTTTAAAATAACTTCATTTTCTGGCTTATTTCACGTACATCAAAGTCTTTTAGAGTTATCTCTATTTCTTCGTCCAAAATGAATGACTTAGTCTGGAAAAAACCCCAAAATGCAAAACAGGAGAGTTCTCCAGATGCTAGTTTTTACATGGTTATCTAAGCCCTCTGGAGTGAAACAGGACTATAAACCTGTATTAGTATAACACTTTGAAGCTCTGAGTAATTTAATCATTTTAGTAGATATAGTTATTTGATTTTGTTTTGTTTGTTTCTGAAAACTGTCAGAGTTTCAAAGCTCTTTATGGAAGAAAGAATAAAAAGAGGAGAGACAACATTGACATATCACATGGGGTGAATTGATCACTTTTGGGAACACTGGGATGCATTTTTTTGAGAAATGCTTTGTATCTACACAAAAAGAGAAGCAGAGGACCAAATAAGCTTCCTTCCATCTGTAGCTTTGAACAGGGAAACAATATCGTACTATTAAATACATGGGAATACAGTCAAAGTATTTCCGGTACTTAATTGAGTCACTCTCTCCTAGCCATTTTAATTTCAGTTTTCTGCATCATTAAAATACATTTTATATAATAACTTTATATAATCATGAACAATTGCCTCGTGCTTTCTGTGATGTAATCCTCATGTCTACTTAGTATCTGGTAACTGACAGATACTGAAACATTTCCCAACACTACCAGGTGCTTACAGCTGTTCTGTGCACTGTTTTGCACTAATGCAAATAAATTATTTGTGTGCCATAAGCCTGGAGTTCTTGGGCAAACATTTTCTGTTAAAAAAAAAGAAAACTTTTTCCTTGCTCTGGACTGCATCCAGATGGTTCCTGAGTACCTCCAATGAGGGACACTCCAGTGCCACCCACACAGTAAAGAAGTTCTCATGTTCTGGTGAAACTCCCTAAGCACCAGATTCTGCCATTGCCTGTTACCCTCTTACTTTGCAGCACTGAGAAGAGCCTGGAGCCACAGTGAAAATGTTCCATCTGTTTTTGTCCTTTGATCTCTGAATCTCTAGCACATCAACCATGATACAGACCTGTGTAATTACCACATTTAAACCTGAAGTCTTCTTTCCTGAGGCTTGATTTAGTTTTATTTTTCCTATAGCCATGAAGTCTTAGTATTTAATTCCCAGTCCTAGTCACCCTTTTTTAAGTGTAAAAAATAAATGAAATAGAGATAAGTCATGACATTAAAGAGGCTCTAAAAATGGTAGTTGTGAGATATTCTCTCTAATTTTTTGTAAGTTCCATCAAAGCATGTGTTGTCCCCATATATGCTGTATCATGCTCCCACTGTAAAACAGCAGTCACCCCCATTCTTTTCTCTGCTGAGACGATGGAGGTAGAGTTTCTGTTGTGTAATAGTATTAAATCAATTATTGGGGGACTGAGATTCTGTGATCAGATAATGATTGTCCTCCACTTTCCTTTTCACTTTGTCCTGAGTTTGCTTTTTAAGAAAAGATTTCTAACTGTGGTAATTACTAAAGTGGTGCATATTTTATATTCAAAACTGAGCTGCATCAAGTAATTCTAAAGGATCATAGAAATCACTTAATATTTTCAAGTCATTAAAAGTCAGGCTCTATAGACTCTATCTCATCATTCTAAATAACAAATTCCCTCCAGTGTTGCTTTTATATATGATAAACTAAGTTAAATTGTGGCTGCCATTGGTACAGTCTTAAATAGTAGGATGCAGCCTAGGCCTTCTGCTGTGTTGTTGCCATATGGGCACATGAATTTAGGTAGCCTTTGTCCCACCTAACAAAAACCCAGTGAAACAACTGTAAGAACTACTGGATGGATACCAATGAAACTGAAGGAGGAGATTTCAACCAGGGAATCCATTGTGGCTGTGAATCTCTTGTGGGAAATGGCACTTTGAAGAAAGATGCCATCCCAATAATATGATAATATTTAAAAAATAATTTAAAAATTATTTGTTTCCTGCTAGTGCAAAACATTATGCTCCAGCCCCTTGTCAGTCTCCAAGGGTGAGGCTAAGAATATCAGTGCACTGAAACTCAAAAATCCGGCTGCTGCTACAACTTCAAGGCAAGCTGAGGTTCTGAAATAAATATATTTATTAATTTATTTATTTTCAGGGGGTGGTCAACATCTGGGTAAAAAATTGGAATTTAAAATTAATCCGGACCCTTTTTAGCCCTGTGGACTCTGATTTAATCCTTGTCATACACACTGAGTTTTCCCTGCATGCAGTGTCTTTAACAAGAATCTCATTTGTTAACAGAATAACATTCTCAGCACAATTATACACTCTACTGCCTGTTCATCACTAAAACTTCTACTTCCTGAAAAGCAACATGAAAGAGACCCGCTTCTTAAATGAGTCCACTAACTATTTGTGGCTTCTTTTTTGTTGTTGTTTTTGTAATTAGAATTGTGGTTATACCTTACTGCTGGTTTAAAAGCTATTTTAATTTTTTGGAGGGGGTGGAAAGAGAAGGGAGGGAGGGTGTTTCATGCATAATAAAGGAAATTATTTAGCTGTTCTTATGCTTTAACACTGAAAAACATTTACAGAAGCTATTGCTGTGGCTGGTTTTATTGTGGTCATGAAATGAAAACATGACCACAGGAGTAGTTTGATATGTAGTTTGTGTTCCTCTTTTCAGATTTCATTATTTCAGTTTCATTATTACTTGGTGTTTATTCTGTCGTGTCAAGTGGAGTAGAGCAGAAAAGTGTAGCAGTTTTTAATCTCTAATTCAACTTTTTGATCTCCTTTTAAATTCAGTTTGCTTTATGGCACAGTCCTGTAGTGGTGCTGGACAGGAAACCTGAAATATGGTGTGTCTTTCATATGCTGCTCTTTACATCAAATGATTTCCTTGTGGGTGACTGCACCAGCTTTCTGAGACCTGCACATTTGTTCTTGTTCCTTCCAAAGACTGGGTAGATACCCACAGGTAACAAGCAGAACCCAAAAGCAAACAAAAGAGCCCAAACCTCCAAATATACTCTTGGCGTTGAAAGTATTGACACATGCACAAAAAAAGCACCTTGTAGCAAAAAATAAGCACACACAGCTGAATGAACAAATGGGAAGACTGAGGCACCAATGTTGGTAGAGTGCTCTTTGAAACTGTGTGGAAGGACATCATTTCAGAGGTCATTCCAGACCAACTATGGATCGGTTAAGCAGTTACTAGTGTTGAATTTTTGCAATCAAGAAGCTGTGTGTTAAGAGGATCTTCTGGGAGGTGCAAGCACATGTACTTTTTTGGTGTGGATGATGTGGTGGAGATGATGCTTTAANTCAGTACATCTTCTCCTTCTCCCCTTTTTTTTTTTTTTTTTTTTTTTTTTTTCACATAGCTAAATTGTGCTAGGCTTTGCATCTGCATGCAGTGGCACAGTGACCTGCTACTCATGCTGGTCATGAAGCCAAAGTAGACACATCCACCTGAGTATCACTGCCTCCAGTGTTTTTCAAGGTGTGAACCACAGAACTCTGCTGACAAAAATAAAAAGTAAGCAATAAAATACTCTCAAAATATTACGGTTACGTTCATTTGAGTGGGTTTTATTTGTCCTGAAGTATTTGACACTATGATGTGCAAGGCAAAGACTTTTAAGCTGTCTTGCCTAAATATCAAGGCTCAAAGCCAATTATTTATTAGAGACTCTTAAAGAGTGCCTAAAGTTTATTGGAACCAAGAATTGAAAAGAAATGTGACTTGCTATAAGATCTCAATGGCAGTAAAATATGTTAACGATGGAAAACGCAGTTTGTTGCTTTGCTTTTTTAATAAAGCTAGAATTCTTGAGTCATCAAAATGTGTACAAAATTTGCAGCACATAAGAGTATTTAACTGTGAGAATTACAGCAATGACAGATGGTGTGGCATTCTTTCAATTATGCCTGGAGTTTTTAAATTATGCTGGGTAATATGGCTGTACTGATTAATGCAATGGTTGAATATATTCACATAAAGTTCATTACTTTGGTAACATGTGTAAATAACTTGGACTGACAGGAATAGTTCCACAAGGGGTAATTTAATGTAAACGTTTGTGATTGAAATTTAACAATTACTCTTTGCTTTACTAAAAAGGTAATAATTTTTGCAATTTTTTTTGCAAGTTTTCCAGGCAGATTCATCTCAGATTTCAGAAAGTTTCAGGATTTTTGGTTTCATAAGACATCTTTATTTCAATTATCTATCCAGGGGTATTGAAAAAGAAGAATGCTAACCTAGCCCCACTGAAATCTATAGTAAGTTTTAATATTGTGAGTTAAATCCTCAGCTGGGTGTTGTCTGTAAGGTTCCATGATGAAAAAAGATATAAGTGTTGTTCAAGAAGTGCCCTGGGGAACTCAACACTTTATTGCTGGAAAAGAACACGAGTTCCAAAATTAATATGGAGGCAGGTTTATCCAATATAAATAGCTGAAAAAAAAAAAAATCACAATATATTATTAGCATTCAGATAAAATCTTTGACAATAGTGATTGTTAAGAATAGATACACTTTTATATATATGGATGTTTTTTCTCCTAGGGACATACATGTTTACATACCTACGTATATCCCATATGTGGGGTCTATATGTATATATTTTCACATGGAAAAAAAAACCCAAACTTTTGGAGAGTTGACTCAGAGCAACTCTCTTGAAACCATACTGAGCTCTGCTGCTTCCCTTCAGTGTTGTGGGAGACACATATGCATATATTTCCTTACTTTGTGGAATTATTATATGTGCATTTAATTTTTAATTAAACCATGCAACCATGTGGTAAAAGTTTTGAATTTTTTTTAAGTTTTGGAAGTGAAAATGAAGAAAAAACCAAAAGAGAACTCCCTATTTCCTAGGAGAGATTTTAGCTTTGTAGGTGAAAGTAATTTTTCTCAGTTTTGCCACAGTGACAGACAAGAGGTCCTAGGCTAAGGCTCCCTATGTTGAGACATAAAACACAACAGCAATGATGTTCCATCCCATCAAAAAATTCACTCAAACAGAATACTAATTTCTCCTGGAAACGGTGATTTGACTGAAACTATTTCTAAGTCTTTCTTTATCAGCCTACATGTCATAAAACTTTTCCAAATTTAGATAACATGTTTCTACAATCTAATAAGTAAATATCATATATCTGTTGATTCTATGTCACCTTATTCTTGAACCTGAGGAAAAATGTCTTTTGTCTGCTTTATTAGCAGGAAAAGAAATAACTTATTTTCATAAATGACAGTGTAGCTATAGTTTTGAATATACTAAGTGAAGACACTAATATATAGCAGATTCGATGAAGCTTTGACTTTCTTTAAATACTATGTATGATATAAGAAGGTGACATTTCAGAATGTATGTGTTGTAGCTACAAAATATGAAAAATAACATTCAGTGACTTAAAAAGTTACATTTGTTTAGCAATTAAATATTAAAAATATTTAATAGGATGACTATTTTGAAATTTCTGAGATTTCTATCCAAAAGGTATCCACTGGACACACTCAAAAAAGACAGGGGCCCCCCAGCCCCTGCACACAGGAAGATGTCCACTCTGACCGCCTTTGTATTGTCAGTAGATCAGCATCTGTTGAAAAGCAAGTGGCATAGTTGCAATTACTGTGATGGTAATGCAGCAGAAGTAACACAGAATTCTACATAGTGGCTGGGTTGTATGTTTTGTACCACTCTTCTGTAGTACAGGACATACAGCCCAACCCCCCCAGTAAAGCAGGTTTAGCTATAACAGGTTCCACAGTATTGTATCCAGGCAGGTTTTGAACATTTCCAGAAGAGGAAATGTTCCACAACCTCTCTATACACCCTATTCCAGTGCTCTGTTACCCTCAAAGAGATTTTTCCTCATATTTAGATAGAACTTCCTGTGTTTCAGTGTGTGCCTATTGTCCCTTATACCATCATTGGGCATCACACTGGGCATCTGAAAAGAGTCTGGCACCATCCTCTTAACACCCACCCTTACGACATTTCTTGAGTTTCTAAGATTCCCTTTCAGACATCTCTTCTCCAGGCTAAACAGGCCCAGTTTCCCAGACTTTTCCCATAAGAGAGATGTTCTGGTCTTTTCATCTTCCTTGTAGTACTCCTTTCTTGTAGTCTCTTATCTTTCCCAAACTGTGGAGCCCAGAACTGGATACAGCAATCTAGGTGCATCCTCCCTAGGGTTGAGCAGATACCTCTTGCAACCTGCTGGCAGTGCTTTTCCTAATACTTCCCTGGATACCATTGGCCTGCCTGGCCCCTAGAACACAGTGCTGGCTCATGGACACCCTGTTGTCCACCAGCGCAGAGACCTGCTTCCCAGCAGGTCAGCCCCCAGCCTGTACTTGTGCATGGGGTTATTCCAGCCCAGGTGGGGAATCCTGCTTTTGGCTTTGTTGAACTTCCTTAAGTTCTTCTCTGCCCAGCTCCAAGAGTGTCTATCAAAAGCATAGTGTGTAGCAATCAGCAAGTTTTTCAGGCTAACAATAAAAATCAGCAAAGCCTACAGTTTCCCCCTAAAAAGTATTAACTACATTGCAGAGGGCTATTATCCCATCTGTTCTGTTTGGGGGAGAATCACAGAATCATTAAGGTTGGAAAATGCCTCCATGATCAGTGAGTCAAACCACTAACCTAAACCTCCCATGTCCATCACTAAACCATGTCCCTAAGCATGACATCTACACATTTTTGATCACTTTTAGGAATGGTGATTCCACCACTTTAATGGAAAGCCATTTGCAAAAGAGTGTTTGTTTTTAGTAAGTTTCTTTGAAAGAATGAAGTGATTTAATCCCCTGTCAAGCTGGTATTTTTTTCCTAAAACCTTATTTGTCATATTTTAAGTTCAAGCTAGCTGCATTACCTTAGCAAACTTACGATTCCAAAAGTGTATGAAGTACTCCATAAAAATGGCACCTGCTTCAGTGTATACTAGGTTGAAGAGGTTTAAAGGCCATGATTATTGTTCAGGGTTAAGATGCAAGCCTGAAAGTTTCTCATGGAAAGTGTAATATGGTTCCAATGAACAGGTGGTTCCCATGCCAACCTCTTCTACAAGATACTGGATGCTACCATTTAGCACATTGTATATCTGCAAGCTGAGGATACATTTTTTTAAATTTCAGTTTCTACCATATGGAAGTCGCACAGTCAAAATACTTCGTCTCCATTGTCAATTTTTTAGCAAAGAAAAGTCTAGGAACTTAAAGGAAAGAAAGAGGCCATCATATAAAATAAATTAATGCATTGCATCATGTTGTAAGAGGGGTTTAAAAGAGAACAGTGGATTCAAATTGAATTTTGTAAGTCTCATTCTATTGTCATAATCAGAAATCCACATTTCCTCCTGAATTTTTGATCTCTTAAGTAGTCAGTATAATTTCTTTCATAGTGTTGTGTTGTAGTGTACTAAATGTGGAATATTTTCTTTTCTCTTTCTTCATTCTGAAAGTGTCATTGGCATATTAGATTATCTGATGGAATATAAAAATATATTCAATAATTATATATTGTGTCAAATATTTGTTTAAAAATCCTGCAATATAGATTAATCTTTCCAAAGAAGTAAAATATGTAAAATATGAAAAGTCGATAATTATTTTATCAGTATTTAACAGGGTACTTACAAGCTTAAGTAATGTACAGAAGACACTGTGATGCATTTAAATCTAGAAATGTAAGCATACTCTTTCTTTCTTCACAACTCTATGTGGATATGTTATTTTACTTTGACTAACACAGAGGTCAAAAATTTTAGTGAACTTAAAATAGGACTAAAATGTTATTTTCTCATGTCAGTGCTTTCTTTTACTGCATCCACTCCTGAAAATTACCTATGCAAAAGGCAGGTATCATTCCTTGTTCATTGGAAAACATTTTTTTTTTTTCTTAGTTCTTGGATATTTTTACTCTTTTTACCAATTTACTAAGTGTTTTTTCAAGACAAAAAGATAAGGTAAAAAGATTGTACAATAAAGATGCTTTTGAGATAATTATGTTGTTTCACAATTTTAGATAAATATTATTTCCAAATTTGGAATCAATTAAACATTGCACCAAGAGAAAATAAAAATGTGTTGCTTATTTATGCCAAGCTCTGAACATATTTTCTAATATTCTGTCTGAATAATCTGTGTTTAAAATTAAATCCTTAGATATTATGCAGTTGCTGAAGTACATTTTTGCAGAAGGATAGTTGGCCAGTGTTAGAGCTAAGATTACATATGCATCTTTAAGTGGTGTCTGCTACTTTCCTGTTTTGTGAACTAATGATCATCATCCACATTGCATGTTGACAGTGCATCTATAAGACTTCCATTAGTATGAAGACATTTTGACTGCCCAAGATCAGATTTTTCTGTTCTCAGGACAGACACATGCTAATGCCCCTTCTATGCCACCCTCATATTCCCAAAACTCATGCTTGAATGGCGTGTGTGTGCATCACTTCACAAGGGGACCACAATCTGAAGTTCTTCATCCCCATCTGTTAAATGACAAGGTCCCAGGTAAATTTAAAGCTGTAAGATCATCTTTCTGTTCAATGTTGAGCTGATAACTATCAGCATTTTGAAAGGCATTTCTCTGCACTGAGGAATTAGTAATTTAACAGTGTTAAGGGCCAATTATCTTACAAGTATTTTCTATAATGGTTTTTTTCTATATATAAATGAAGCAATGATTTTTAAAAATCTTTTATGGAATTTGTTATTTGCATCAACTAGTGCATATAATATGTAAAGCAATACCTTCTAACAAGACTTTTTAAAACAAAAAAGAAAGGTCAAAGAGTGGAAGGGTTTTTTTTTTAATCTTGTTTCTGCATTTTCCTGAACTGTGTTTTAGTAGACATGCTGGTACCAGCTGTCTCACTTGTGAATAACATTTTTAATTATCAGAGCCATACTTAGTTAATTCTGTAGTAAAGGTGGATCACACAAGGACTTCTTTAGATTAAATGTTTGTTTGTTCAGATTAAAATTGTAATTTCATTTAATTAGTGAATGCATGATGCATACACAGTAAAATTCAATGGGAATGCATTTAGACAGAATTCACTAGTATCAGAGATTATTAATTATTGCTTAGCAAACACAAATGTCATGTTTTATAAAATGTTCTACTAAAATTGAGCAATCCATAAATATGTTACAAAGCAGAAAAATATTAATGCAATGCTTAGTGAAAAGTTGGGACTTTTTCCCTAGGATAATGCACATAACATAGAGACAGAATTAATGAACATCACCATGCCTGAATATTCTGCTGGGCTTTTGTCTCTGAGAAAGGCAAGCGTGGCTATTAATGATTTTTTTCCCTTCAATCTGATAGTCAATCAGCCTGATTATTGCTTCTATAAATGTTTATTGTACTGTAGCTCTGGATTAAACCTTCTGTCACCACTGTTTCCTGCTTCCTCTCAGACATTACTACATCTCAAGGCAAGCCATTAACTGGATGTTTTCTTCTTTCCAGCATTCCTTGGCCTTTTTTTTTTGCATTGTGGTCAGAACATAACTGAAAAATGTGTCTCTTTTGTGGTGGATGACAGTTTTTGTGTTGAACTTTTGTAAACGAGTAGTTCTGCTCTTCCCATGTTGGTGTGGTGTACATCTTTTTTAATCCATCTTGCCAAGACTGTGCTGTTGACCTAAACCAAATCTGGGTTTTATTAAAAATGGGGGCATGTTAGCTTGTGTGTGGGAAGAAGGTGAATGGAAAGAGGCATAGTATGGATTTGGTATGCATTTGAAACAAGTTCAAGTATAAAATTATTGAAAAAGAGTACTTCTGTTGAGCTCATAGGAAAGTAGAATAATATATGTAGTTTCTCTCTTCCATTATACAAATCCAGCTGTAAATATCAGTTCTTCTTAAGTTCGCGTTCTAGTTAGAAATGGGTTTTGTGCGTCAATGCATATAAAGGGCTACAGTATTTTACTATAACGGTGTTCTTTTCCTTTAGAGGTGCAGAGTGGTAAAGAGGGTCTCAGGCATGAAAGAAGGATTTTTTTCTAACAATCTGGTATTTGAGACGTTGGCTGCAGCTGCTGTGTTCTGGGGCGTGTGGCTATGGTAAAGGGCTATTGGCTTTCAAGGCAGTAGACTTGCTGCTTAGTTCTAAACATTGGATATTATTTAAAATAAGAAAGAAATTCTGTCAAATTTTTAATTTTCTTTTCACAGTTTGTTGTTCCCAATTCTGATTTATAGAGAGATTTGATATTTTTCCTTGATCCTAGGATCTGGATCGTGATTAGTCATAGCCTTTCATTGGAATTGGTAAAGGAAGGAAAATAGTTTGGTGGGAAGGGACCTGCAATGATGATCCCGTTCAACTGCCTGACCTCTTCAAGGCTGAGCGTACATGAAAGACTCATAACAAGGTCATTGTCCAAATGCCACTTAAACACTGACAGACATGGGTCACTGAGCATGTAAGAAGCCTGTTTCAGTGTTTGAACATGCTCTCTGTAAAGAAACGTCTCCTAATGTGAACTCTGAACCTCCTGATGCAGCATTGAGCTGTTAGTATGCCTTTTGTCACTGGGAAAAGTGGTCAACACCTCCCTTTCCACTTCTCCTCAGAAAGCTCTAGAGAGAAATGAGGTGATACCTCAGCCTCCTTTTCTCCAAACTAGAAAAACCCAGAGTTCTCAGCCACTCCTCACAGAAGCAGCAGTTTTGTTGTCCTTCTTTGGATACATTTGAGAACCTTCACATCGTCTCATAGTTTATGCAGCCCAGCACAGAACACGGGAGTCAGACCACACCAGTGCTGAATACAGCAGGATCATCAACTTTTTTGACCATTTTGCTATGTTGTGTTTGATGCTGACCAGGATGCAGTTTGCAGTCTTGGCTGCCCAGGCACACTGCTGGCTCACAGTGAGCATGCTGCCAACCAGCAACCCCAGATCCCCACTGCAGGACAAATCTCCAGCCACTCTTATCCTGGTTCATACTTGTGTCCAGAGTTACTCCATCATAGGTGTACAATCCAGTGTTAAATTTCATGACACTGATGATTGCCCAGCGTTCAGTCTATCTAAATCACTCTGCAAGGCCTTTTTTCCCTCAAGGGAGTGAACAGTACATCTCAGATTGGTACAATCAGCATAATTGCTAATGGGGCATTCAACTCCTGAATTGTGATCATTGATAAAAATCTTGAACAGAACTTGCCCTAGAACTGCGCTCTGAGGAACATCACTGGTGAGCAGTCAAAAGCCCCTTTCACTACAGCCCTTTGGGCCTGTCCTTCCAGTTCTTCATCCAGCATCATGAACCTGCTTGTGCAACAGCTGGATAACTTGCCCAGAAAGATGATATAGGCGACAGTGTCAAAAGCTGTACTAAAATACAGCCTTAATACATCCACCACCTTCCCTTCATCCACGAGGTAGGTATGTAGAAGGATTTCAATTAGTTAAACTTTTTTCCCTGTGTGAACCCATGTTGACTGTGCCTGATGATTGCATTGTCATTTAGATGCCTTTCAGCAGGATTCAGTATTATCTTCATTATTTTTCCAGGTGCTGAGGTTAAACTCATGTGTCTGTAGTTTTCTAGATTTTCCTTCTTGCTTTTCATGTCAATTGGATCAAAATTGGCTAGCTTCCAAGGACCTTCCCAGACTCATTCTTTCCACAAAGAAACCAGAGAGGGTAATTGAAAGGCCATTGCACAGAAATAAATATAAAAAGTGTTCTGTATCTTTTTATAGAACTTAGTAACTAAGAAGCAAAGGAACTATACTTGCTTATAAATTATTTGCAGGGGGAAAGGTAACTGAACCATGATTTTTAATTATTAGGAGCTTAAGCTACTGTGTAAATAGCAGCAGCAGGAGGAAGGGAAGGAAAAACCAAGCTTTGATTGTTTGCTTGTTTGATTGCATCTCATTTGGTTTCCATTTTAACCAATCATGCTAAGTCTATGCATAAATAGTGTTCCATATTCATTTTAGATTAAAAAATTTGTAGAAATGACTGCATAAGAAACAGCACAGTGATACTTTCAGCAGAGTGATGGAGATTAAGAAGCAAGAAGAAATTTTTCGTTAAGTCTGAATTAAGAAGTATCTAGTCTAATCAGAAATTTCAGATGTTATTTTCAGTCAGTAGGGATTTTGTGGGAGGAGGCAAAGGAATAGATTGAAATAGAGAAGTGGAAAGAAATTCAATTTCTGAACAATGTGTAAAATACCTAGCATTTTCACTGAAGTTTCATGCCATTGATTCCTGGGTCTCTGTTAATTGTTATGGCTTTGTGCTTTGAGTTCTCTTAAAGGTTAATACTTTTCTTCATCTTAAAAATTTTCTGGTCCAATGCTAAGTCCTGTTTCTCATCTCAGGACATACTACTTCATGTTCATCTAATAAGGAAGTAGCCTTATTTTTGTAGTGGTCTCGTCATAATTTTGGGACATAGAAGCATCTTTCAAACAAAGAAAGACGCAAGGAGACATATCTAGTAGCTTTTCAGGCATGAGGAGTCTCAAAGAAACATGAGACCTTTCTACTATGAGGAAGAAAGCAGTACAGGCTGATGTGAGTTGTGGAACTTACACCATGACCATGGTCATGTGTTAATTACTTCTCTTAGAGGCAAGATCTCAAAGCACTGTAGATTAAGCATGATCCTAAATCCAATTTTCTCTTTCTTCAGAACTGTTACACTATTACTGACGCAAGGGGGTTAGGATTTAGGGGGTGATTACTGATTAGGGGTAGCAGTGTGGGCAGTATATCTCACTTGACATTTACTGTGCTTAACATTTACCGTGCTTGTAAAAGGAGGCAAGGCCATTGCTTGCAAAACCAGGCTGAGGATTGCAAAACTGTGTGGTAAGGAAAGGACTGTTCGCCAAAACAGGACAAAGGAATGCAAAATCAGCAAGGACTCTCATGGTAAGGAGGCTCCTCGGACCCTAAACTGGCCAAAGCCAGATCAATGGTTTGCGCTGTCACCAAGGGGCCAGGGAGCACGTGCAAGCAGACAAGGTGAAAAGTTCAACCCAAGGAAGACTCACCTTACTTCATCCTGAGGACCACCATGCAACCACTGGAGACCACTGTGCAGGCGCAGAAGGACTCTTCACCTCATTTTAATAGGAAGTGAGGCCAGGCGGGGTTAGGCAATGAATATGCATAGGCGGATTGCAAAACATAATGCATATGGAAGACTTCAGAGAATAAATGGAGAAAATTGCTGGCTGGGTGCATACTTTCAGAGAAGCGATCCCCCATGTGCCTCAGTGCTGAATAAACATACCTACTTTACAACTTTAACGAGTTGAGGAGTATTTCCGGGAAACATTACCATCAGGGTCTTCTTAGTTAGCTGAGTTGCTACCCTTGATTCTTTTTTGTAGTTTATCACGTGGAGATTTCACACAGTGGGATTTGCAATTACTTGTGGTATTTACCAGCTCTGTGTCTCCACCCAGACTATCCTTTGAAGCTTTCCCCAATGAATACTTATAGTAGTTTCTGTGATTAAACGTACTTTTTTACCTATCCAGAATTAATTTAGCTTTTGATTTTTTTCTTATAAAATTGGAAAAATTTTGCCAAGTAGTCTTCCTATTAAGCAGAGGATCTGACAGTGGTAATGCACAAGTCCTCAAAATTGAATATGTAGTATCACACAACTGTTGATGGCTCTTCAAGCGCAGCATGGGAAAAAGTTAGTGATTAGTGATTGATTTTTATTTTTCTATCTCTTGGTGAACCCAAACTGCTCCAGGCTTACTGAGATGTTAACAGAGGACAAAATACTGCACAGCAAGCATGTAGGGAGGGGGCAAACAGAAGCAACCATGTGGCAGGGTTCAAGTAGAAATATATCAGGTAGGCAGCAACAACAGAAATGCCCCCTTGAATCCCATGACCAGCAGAAGGTAGCATGTTTGTTCTGATGTCCGTGAAAGATATACATAGGAGATTCCAGAGTCTTAAACTTGTTTTGAGTTTCATGACTCTGGCATGTGTGTGGCAACTGGATTTTGCAGCACTGTCCCCATGACTCTAATATGCCTTTCATTTGGATAATGCAGAAAAAAACCCTAACTACCTTTAAGGAGAAACTTGATCCTCATGAAAAGAGATGAATTAGAGGTAAGTGTGCCTCAGCAAAGGATAGACAGTGGGCCAGAAGATTCCACAGAGTCCAGCTTCATAATTTAAAAGGAAGATGGATTTGGGCTGCCTTCTTTTTTGCAGTTGCAGTTGGTACCTGGAGCCTTTGAGCAGGCTTTGCCAGTGGTATTGCCGTGGCTGAACTTTACTGATTGTAAAGATATTCCTTTAATGTGCTTTTGTCTGTGCAATTTAACTTTTTATAACATTTCTAATGAAACTTTTAATTTTGCCCTTAGCTTTATGGACTCTCTGAAATGCCAGAGGAAAAAAAAGTAATTAAGTAGAGTAACGGTCTTAAATGCAGTTCATAGTTCTTTGCTGATACATTTTACAGAATGCATTCTGCAGAGCAAAATCCCACAGGAGAATTAATGTGCTTCAAAGGATAATACCTATACTATTTTATTATTTAAGAAGAAAACAAAAGGAGGGAAACTTGGGGGTTTTGGTCATATAACAAGGAAGTATTAGCTTTGTCTTTGCCATCTCTTTGCTGTCTCATTCACAGTGGTATTTTCTTAAAAGCCAAAAGATTTGTCTTGAGTCTAAAGAGATTTGTGTGAAGGGAAAACCTATGCGCATTTCAGCCACCTCATTCTCAAACTGCAATCCCCAAATCTCATGCCCAATGGCCGCCTAATTATGGGCCTGTCTTATCTTTGTGGTCACTTTCATTTCTCACGGTGAAGTTTCCTTATGGCCTCAGATTTTATGGGCGTCCACTGGTGCTTCAGGTTCTAACTTTACCATGGAGTCAACAAAAAATATAAAGCAACACATACCAGTTTCTGAAGTCAATGCAGCTAAAACCATCCATGTCCTTTTCCTCTACTCAGAACTAGAACATGCACTAGGATATGTATTCTTGTTCTGCATATTTCTGTTTCCCAGTCTGGTTCTTCAGCCATCCTTCTTTCTGGATGCAAAAGTGAGAACCTAAAAAATTATTTCAAAAGTGTCCAAATAGTGTCATAGCGCTGAAGATTATTGCATATATTACAGAGAGGACTGACACAATTGCTGGAGCACAAATGGAAAATCATCCTTCCTTCTTCATTATTTCTTTTGGATGGTATTGTTTTATTTCCTTGGACTGACTGCAGTGAATTCAGTTTCCTTTTTTTTTTTTTTTTTCTGAAGAATGAAACAGTTCAGCAGAAAATGACATCTGTTCTTCTGCTAAGAGGCAGAGAGCAGAAATGGACTCCTATGAGGCTACTGAACTAGGATATGTGTTTCCTGTTCATGCACATGAAAACAAGGAAGATGGCAATGAAGGTCCATGAAAATACAGTATGCATCTTTGTAATTTTATAGACAGAAGAATACTTGCATATAAACATAGTAATAGATTGTCCTACTTTTTCTGCAATACTGTGACTCCCAAATGCAGATGTATTTTTAACATTTTAAATTGCACTTTATGCAAGAAGGAATCCATACACAGAAGTCTTCTATGGAAACATATGTAAAATATGTACTTTTTCTGTCCTTTTAGACATTTAGAAAATATGAAGAGATTCAAAATCTTCATATTTTTCATTTCATGATTAGAATTTTTTAAAAAAGGCTGTGCCTACTCTTCATGAAGACACAAAATTTTGTAAAATATAACCAAATATAGGGAGTGGTTTTCTGCTGCTGACATTTTTTGCAGTTGTGTTTCCAGTATACAGAAGACAAGTCTACAACTCTGCTTTCTAACTTGAGAGCTATCCATCATATAACTAGCTGTAGAGAGTTGGTTATAATCAAGACAGAGAATACTATACCTGTAAAGAGTCCTTCAGGAATCTCTATGAATTTCCAACAGCATTACAATCTGATTTACACTACTGGATCATGATTTTTGTATGTCTGTTCAAATATGGCTGATTTTCAAAGAAAAAAAAAAAAAAGAAAAAAATGTTTAAGAAATATGATGAGAAATCAAAAGTGTTTGGAGAAATGCCCAATTACATCCTAAGAAATATATCATGTAAGACATTTATACAAGAGAATTAGGGTTATCAAACCAAAAAGAAGTCATGCCTTTTTTTTTTCAAGTACACTGAAAATGTCTTGTGTAGCCTACTTACTCTTGATAATGTGTTTTATTATTAATTATTTCTTTACAGAAATGAAACAAAAATTAATTTCTTACTGTCTCATCTTAATGAATGTTACTTGGTGCTGTATCCATTGATACATCACATTCTGTGAGATGTAAAAAAGCGTAATTACTTAGGTGCTTACCAAAGATCCGTAATTTTAATGGGAAAACCTGTGGTACTACAGGTCACTAAATTACAAATTAGAGACAATTTTTTTTTTTTTCAGATAATCTATACTTAGACTATACTCTGTTAGTTTGGGCCAGTCTCTTCTATGTTCAAATCTGTGTTTGTGAGTTTTCCTCTGTCTCAGGTTCTTCTATTACAGAAAATACAAAATAAAATTTTCTGGAGAGAAACTATCTATATTGATAGACAGAGTAATTAGCAGATGTTCTGGGTTAGAATATAATGTCTCTTAACATAACATCCACAAAAATATTGTCTGATTTGTCATATGATTGCTTAAGAAGCAATTTGACTTTGAGAATGAGGATTTGTACATTCTCACAAATTAACTCATGTATTTGCCAACTGCACTATTTCATTTAAAGACACGACTCTCTTATGACCATCAAGTTGCAAGTTCATTTCATAGGGGATTGTAAGTAATGCCTTTTTTTTTTTCCTTTCTAAATTTTTTTTATAGGTAATATGTCAGCTACAGCCTCTCTGTTGAATTTTGTTTGGCTAAATGGCTAAAATTTTATGTAAATACATTTACAAAACTCATTTTTTTTGTTAACATTCCTGATGAACTAGAACTGTACTATTTCAGTCTTCTGTTATTTTTAAATTTTAAGATGAACATCAATTTAATCATTGCATAACTATTTACATTATTTCATTTAAATTATACAATAATATTTCAGTTTTTAATTATTTAATTTTAAATATAATTTATGGCTTTATTTCACAATTCTCCTCTCATTTGCTGATGAGAAAGTCATGCAGTTCCCCTTTTCCATGCAATTTCATACACTATGTCAATGTCAACATAACTGGAGAAGCCCAGGGTTGAAAATACTCTGCTTATTCTCCTGGTTCCCTACAAGCAAATGAGAATAGAATGCAGGATTTGTGGGTCATTGCAAACAGAGTACTATGAGACCCTTCTGTATAAAACACATTCCACCCTCTCTTTTGAGAGTCCCTCCTGTGTTGTCCATCACCCAAAGTTCCTATTAGCTTTCCAAATGGGAGAGGTTTGATCAGTAGCTGATGTTAGACAAATCTTGACATCTGGCTAAGTGACGAGTTTTGTTCATCAAAAACTGGGAGTTCTTGAGTCTGAAATCACAACTTAGGTTATGCCTAGTTCACAGGGAGTTTTGGATCTTCCCACAGTAGGAGATGGGAACACAATCCTATCTCCAACAGAGGCAAGATTTATTTCCAACCAGACAAGATATTTCTGATATCCAGCTCCCACTGAGCTGGGAAATTAGAAGTAGTACCTGTTCTTCACAGCCCAGGTCAGCTTTTGAGTATTTTGCTCCTGCTGTTTGTTAAGGTAGAGTTTAACCCTTGAGTTTGATCATGTTCTCCATTTTGGTGGATGGCAATGATCAAGATATATTTTCTCAGAATGTTCCTTTACTAGTCATTTACTTTTCATTTTTTTTTTTTTTTTTTTTTTTTTTTTTTTTTTTTTTTTTTTTTTTTTTTTTTTTTTTTTTTTTTTTTTTTTTTTATTTGGTTGGTTGGTTGGTTGTTTTTTTTTGTTTGTTTGTTTTTTGGGTTTTTTTTTTAGTTTGCTTTGGTTTGGTTTGGTTTTTTAGTAAAAACTTCAATTCTTGAAAAGTTGTTTTCTATTCTATTCACTCTGTTTTTTTAGTCATGTCATATGGAAAATTATTGAGAAACTTAGACAAATATATTGTAAGAGAATTGCACATTCTGCCTTTTAGGAATGCAATTATTTGCAATGGTTTCACAGATAAAACTTTTGAAAGGTATACTTGCTTTGGTATTCAGGTTTCCATGCACAGGAAAATTCCAGAAGTTTCCACCATAAAGCTGTTAGAATATCTTCCAATAAAAACACAATTTTAGGCTTATTCTTTGGTTTGGAACAAACTTTGGAGTGATTGTCAAGGCTTGTGTGAAGATCGGGTAGAAGGGAGACGATCAAGAGCAGCAGGGTCTGATCTGTACAGCAAGGCTGACTGAAAGCCACACCAAGTTTGGGAAGTGAAAGTCAGCCGCCACATTTGGATTCACCAAGAAAAATGTTGATTTAAAAATTATTCCTTATATAATGATAGTTAAAAACACAGTTATTTGACAACACCATCCTCAAAATTCCTGTGTGATTGATCAGGGGTGGCATGGTGTTTCAATGGCTTGGGAAGGGTGTCAGAATCTTCCTTAACTGAACAGCACAGCCTCCTGGCTTCAGATGTAATCATGAGCAAAAAGTGGTTAATGCTGTGTTTGTCTTGTGGAATCACCCTTCCACATTTGGTAATAATTCAGGATTTATTGAAAGACATTGAATGCTAAGAATACACTTGTTTATAGGAAGGATTTTATACATTCTTTCTCTGAAGAAAGACTGAAAAAAAAAAAAAAAAAAAAAAAAAAAGTGTTCAATAGAAAGTAGAGAAGTTCCCCCTGGGAAGTTATATGAATAAAGAAAAAAGTGAAATTATAATGGAAGTACCTTGCAGTCACCTCTGTAATGAGTGGTTGTGCCAGGAAGTACAGTGAGCATTCACTTTGCATTATTTTTCATTTCTATAACCTAGTATGTACATTATTGGTTTATTGCTAGTTAGTGATGAAAAATTTCTTCCACACCATATGTTATAAGCAAATTTTTGGCATCATTCCTTTGTTCTTTGTTTAAATACAATATGTCTGTTATAACAAGACACTGAGTTCCAGTAATAATAAGAGATCTTAAAAATGTGAAAAAGGAAAAAGTATGCATTTTTGAGCCTTTTTTTTTTTTTTTTTTGCTTTTGCATACAGAAGCTTCAACAAAAGATTACTATAATTTCCAGTAAATTGCATAACATTGATTTTAGTTGACTGTTTATTTGACTTTTAGTTGACTGTTAAATATCAGCAAGTTTATTTACTTAGGTTGTATAGAAACACTCTGTGGAGAAGTGGAAATATAGTTGATACATTTGAAATGGGCCCAGCATGCAAGCAGAAATTGTCTTTGAAATCATTTTATGGCATATTAGTTCTCTTCATTTAAGAAATACTTAGCATATAAATAATTACTCTTTTGTAACCTCAAACAAAAACATTTTATGGCTGTAGGATGCATATTTAGAGAGCTGTGTCAAATTTCAAAGAGAGTACTTTGTCATATAANCCTTTCTTCTGTGTTAGCATAAGAATGTTCCATTTGACTTTCTTTTCTACAAGTATTTAATCTTGCAATTAAAATAAATAATCTTCTGTATAAATCTACTGTTATTTTTGTCTATATGCTTAAATGTTTTGCATTGCAATGTTTGCAGTGGCATTATCTAATTTTAAAGATGAAAAGCATGGTTTCCAAGTTGCTGCTCCCAAAATCAGTCTCTCATAATGTGATTCAAGCCATCGCCACAATTTTCTGAGCTGCATATCAAAGCCCTAGAATTCTTCATTCAATTAGAATTGCCAATCAACAATTGCTCAAAGCAAGCAATGGATGTTTTTCAGAATTAATAAGTAAAGATGCCATGATTTCAGTCAGAATTAGATGATACCAGAAACCTTCTGTTATGTCAGCTGTCTTTTGAGATGTTTATCATTTATCTGTCCAAAACTCTGATTAGAGCTACAGTATTTTTTCATCTCTGTTTAAACAGTGGACATCTAGGCTCAGTTTCAGCAAACCATTTCAGAATAAGTTTTCAAGCAGGTGGGTTTACATTATTTTACTTGGCTCTTGACATATTCCTCCTTCTCAGCTCTCAAGCTATTTATCACTTTTTTAAATTTGGTGAATGTTTTTTCTTATCAGGACGGTGTGTCTGGTCTCCGTCACCAGTGCTTCAGTAATGCGTACCTGTAAACTGCAAGAACTGTATTACCTGAGAAAATTTCATGGACAAGAAAGTTGTCTTATCGGAGACAGAGTATAAGTAACACTCACAGTACTTTCCATGAGCACTTACTTAAATAAGTCTGCATAAGGTTCTTATCATATAATCATAGAATATCTTGAGTTAAAGGGACCTTTAAAGTCCAGCTCCTGGGAGTTGATGGTGATTCATAAAATTCTATCTGAACTAAATTTATAGCTGAAGTATCACTTTCAGTCCTCAAATAAATCTATTTTATGGAGAATAGTTTTCTGCATTTTTCAACCTTTCTCTAGATTTTCTCAGTTATTTGTACAAGTTGTCTTTTAGGATGCCTTCCTCCTAGCCAGCTGTGACTGCATTCCCAAGTCTCTGTTCCATTCATTAAATGACACAAAGGGGAAGTCCCATTAACATTAATGATGCTGTAATAATTTACAGCCATTCAAGTTGTCTGATTCTCTGCAACTGGACTGGATAGCAGATTTCTCTGTTGATTTCTCCACCATTGTCCATTTTCTGTTTCCTTTTTTGTACATTGTTATCTGACAACTGTTTTCTTCATGGAAAGCCTAGAAGAGGCAGCAGACTGCTTCTCTGGCTAACCTATTTTAGGGAAGCCCCACTTTCACTTTTTTAATATGCACTCCTAACTTAATCCTTTTGTTTGTGTTCTACTTTGCTTTGTTTTGTTCCTCACAATTTTAACTTTTTTCTCTTTCCTTAAAAATCATGTCTATGACATACCAGTCCCAGGATTTCTGGTGCTTCCTTCCATTCTTTCCACTGATTTGGTCATTAATACTTCCCATGGTTCTTGGTGCTTGCCTACATTTCTATGTTTATCCCTCTCACCTATTTTAGTCTTGTGCTTACTTCTTTTTGAGTAGCCTTCAAGAGGGTCATTGTTGCCAGACAGCCACTTTTCATTTATGCTCTCTTTTCTATTGTCCTGTCTCTTCTAGAAATTTAGGCCAGCAACTGCTGCCTAGTATTTCTCAGAGCTATTTTAATCAAGCTGTATCAACCTCATACATTTGCAATGCTGTGTCTCACACAAGAAATGAGAACTGAGTGACTTCTTCCAAGTCAGAGTGATGTGTCTACAGTCTTTAAATTAATAGCAAGTGTAGTGCCTTCCTGGCCTCTCTTTTTTGGCCATGTTAACCTGCTCTGTCCCCAAGGCTTGTCTTTACTCCTCCTAGATCTTTAATTCTGAGGTTTTTGCCAACATTTTATCTGGTCTGTATGTAGATAATTTCTTGAATGTAGATTCTACCTCCTTCTCCTGTCATTGTCTCTGGTAGAAATTTTGTTCAAGCTTCTTTCAATTTCTCTGTCCTCCTGCCCTCAAATGCAGATTTTATCCTATCCCATCACTGGAAACTTTACCAGTCTTATTAAGTAACCTCTTCACAGGTAGTTTGTGGGACATCTGCAACTTCTTGACTGCTTTCTTTCATCTCAAAATCTTGTTTCCAGAATGCTTTCTCTCAATAGTTATTGATATGGCTCATGTAAGTTTTGTTTTGGGGTTTCTTTTCCATTTCTCTTCGTCCATGCGGGATGTTATTATCCAATCCATTTGTGGAGCTCTAAACTGGATTCAGGCAAGTGCTGTAGAATGGTACAATTTCTCCCCATTATGACTTCCAGCAGATCATTCAATTTTTTACTTTTACAGGACAGCAAGAATGAAATGAGTCTGACAGCCCACAAAGGAGGAAAAGATGCCTTCACTGTTGGGCAGTGGCATTAGATGTAATCCTGAAGTTGTTTTTTGTTTTTTGTTTTTTTTTTTTTTTTTTTTTTTTTTTTTTTTTTTTTTTTTTTTTTGTTTTTTTTTTTTTTTTTTTTTTTTTTTTGTTTTTTTTTGTGGTTTTTTTTTTTTTTTTTTTTTGTCAGTGGATATGCTGTTAAACAGGTCTTCTAAAAGACCTGTTTAAAAATATTTTCTTATTGTCTTGTACCATATATTTTGTACCAAATCAGCAGAGGAAAACTGAAAGTGAGTATTGTTACCTAATGTGAGGAGAAATAGCTTACTCAATTAGAAGTGTGTGCTTCACATACCTGCTATTTTACATACTTCATAGTTTACAGGAGCTTGGTAGTCTGACAAAATAATTTAATGAAAGCTCAGGCTCTGGAAAAGAAAAGTCCTTAGTTTAGGTGCCATGTCACAGGAAATTATTTGGGATAGGAACTGGAACAAAGGTATAGGCATGCAGTGGCAAATGGCATCTCAGAAGCTAGAATTCTGTTTCTCAGTGTCCTCATCCCTCAGTGGCATCACAGTTTAGTGGATTGTCTAATTAAGTGTAATCAGCAGCCAGTTGATGAGCATAGCACACAGTTCAGATTTATTGGAGCACTAATGAATGATCATTCTCATGCCTACACTGACCATAAGATCATAGTAATTGTATGTTATTTCACGTGTAGCCTTTATTATGTTCATAAGACTCCTGCCTTAGATTTTAGATAAATTTATTCTGCAAAAGGCTGAAATGCCTACCTTGGGCTGTGTGTGAAGCACGCCAGATGTGTTATACTTAATTCTAGCACATAAACCAAGCACAAAAATGTCAAGTGAGGCTAATTATTTTTTCTTAAAATTTTGTAAGTATCTGCAAAAGTCAACCATCCTGAATTCAGGATTTCTGAAAAAAAAAAAAAAAAAAAAAAAAAAAAAAAAAACTTGAGGGGATTCATTCTCATGTTTATAACTCTCTGGTGTGATGATCTAGTTGCAATTCTGCCATTTCTTTATAGCTCCCTAAAAATGGAGAATGGGAAGTGGAAGGACATGTGTTCTTCTACACGAGCATTTTTATGTTTCCAGATGGCATGTTGGCATTCTAAGGAAATATAAATTCCTTGTAGCACAGCTACATTATCTGCAGTGAAGAGAGTAAAGCATCAAAGGTAAACAAGATGGAATTGGGGAAGGTTGTTACAGAAAGAAATAGTGAATGATTGTCAGTGTGTGACACACACTGCCTTTGGCCTGTGGGTTTTAGTTGTGGTTGGCAATACTCTGTGGTATTATTGGCATCAGTTAGCATCATTTATCTCGGTGGGAGAGGCTTTTGAGGTAAGCCAAAGCTGCAATGCAGCTACTATTAGCTAGTCAGGACTAGCAGCTGTGTCCTGAGATCATCTCTGCAGCTCGTCTGTTCAGAAAAATATTTTCATATCCCTGAAGGGTTGATTCTTCCTATTTGTTACCAGGTAAAGATATTTGCCTTCTGAGTGAGGAAAGAACACAGGGTTTCATCTGTGATTCCATTATTTTCTGAGCATTTTGCATTGGCCTTTTTTTTTTTTTTTTTTTTTTAACTTGGACAGCAGTCTAAATCATCATCAGAACACTGATGGTTATCTATGTGAATAAAGGGTTTATAAGCGCATCATTTTAGAAGAGCTGTGAGTGTCTTTGAGATTTCCATGTGGCATTTTCCAGCTGTCATACATCTCTAAGGAGCCATGCATTTGGCAGCTCTCTTCCCACAGGCCATTTTTAGACAATGGCAGTTACACCATATTGCATAACTGTATCCCAGTCTTCCCCTTTGATGAAGGAGAATGATGAATATATATATAAAATAGGTTAGGTTTATGTCTTCTCACAAGCTAGTTTCCCAAGGATGAGAATATCAGGAAATACAGCATATCAAGAAAAAGAAGTTACTGTCTTAACAGTCTGAATAACATTCTGGCATCTTCAGTGCCTCTAGGAAATGAATGATTCTAATACTTTCTGAAAAACCACCACATACCATCTTTGCAAACATTTTTCTGTTAAGTCCTTATGGAGAAAGTGGATTTGGATGTAGAAGAGGATGTTAAAAATTGCAGGCCAGATCACAATTGCTACTGTGATTTAGAAGAGCTTCAGAGTCTTCCCTGAACATCGTTAGGGCTGCTTTCATTTCTGGAATGGTTCAGAATAGGCTGAAACACAAAGACTTTATCTTTGGCCTACTTTCATGGGAATTTGGTATTGCATATTCAGAATAAACTGCAAAGAAACTCATGCTGTCTTTCATATGCTAGAAACCCATGTTCCCTGAGCCTCATATTCTTCCAGAAGGAGACTCAAATCCATGTGTTGGACTTTCCTGTTACCTGCTGTCATTCCAGACACCACCAAAGGTAAAAAGAATGAAATGTGATGCTCAGCATTTTTCACCTGTCATAAATATGTGCCTAACAACAAGCAAGGTAGCTTGGTGGTGGAAGATAACGTCCTTTTTCCATTGTTGTATCATTTAGAGGTTTTGTTCTTAAAAATTTCAGATGGTCTTGTCTTCCTCCTCTTTATTTTCCAAACATAATTTGTTTACAGAGTGAAAAAAAAAAAAAAAAAAAAGAAACAAAAATATCTAGGGGAAAAATAGTGAGGCAGTTAACTGCTCCAAAACAATTCATAATAAAACTTTAAATATTGCTGATGTTATTCTTAATTACTGGTTTCCCAAAACAAGCTTTTAAAAAAGTCATTTTATTTTCTTGAAAGCAAATTATCATGGCCTCCCCTGTTTTTATTTAAAAGATCACTTTTTCTTGTGCCTTCTCTGTTTTTTACTGTCACAACCTGGTACAAGAGTTAGTCCCTGTTGCAGTACAAGAAAATTGAAATTGTTTTTCATCATAGCAGTCAACAATATTCTTAGTAGGATGAGTTTGCAAGATGACTTCCTAAAATTGCAAATGAACTGCAAAAACCTCATGAAGCATATACTTCAGCTCTTGTAATTCTTAATTATGGGGGTTCCATTTTATTTAAATAGCAGTAAGATTTAATAATTTTGTGTGGATGTTTTAGAACTAAGCAGAACTGCTGAGTTCTATATTGAGCAGCTATAGTTTCCTAGCTGAGTGGTACCATTCTGAAGTCTTGCTGGAAGTATTCAGTGTATTTTCTTAGGAAATATTAGCAGGATAATAAGTTAGTTTGCATATTAAAGAGTAAATTAGGAAGCACTATTTCTAGAGATGATTAAACTTTAATAGTACCTTTGAGAAATTATCATTTGGAGATGCATATTGTGAAGAAAAATTCAGCTTTGACATTTGATTTCAAGCTTCATGTACTTCATTGGACTTGAGGGTACAAACTATTTCCAACCTTGTCAACAATTACTTTGGCTTCTTTGGAAAGTGAAATATATTGTGATTATAATAAATAAATGTTAAGTATAATTTGATTACTTTTCAAGTAATGTCATGGTACCTTACTTCTAATTACATTACCAGGTAATTAGGAGAATAGAAAATGAAATTATGGAAGCCGACATGAGATATTCTTAGCATCAATATTTTAATATTGATTACATTATAGCATGTTTGATGAAACAATATGTTCAAACAGCATTTGTAGATAGAAATATTTAAAAGTTTCCTGTCTTGAAAAATAACTTGCACATACTATTCTGATAGTTTTCTTATGAGATAACAGAAAAATATATTTTGGCTTTATGCTTTGTACTGTCTTGTGGCATCCAGTGTTAGTAAACTGATAACAACCAATGAGAAGGCTGAAGTACTCAATAACTTCTATGCCTCTGTCTTCAGCAGCAACCTTGCTTCCAACACCCCTTGAGTTGATGGACAGCAGAATGGGAAAGGGAAGCAAAGTCCTTCCCACTGTATGGAAAGATGAGTTGCATGACCTGAGGAAACTGAATGTATGTTAGTCTGTGGGAGCTGATGAGATGAATCCCAGAGCCCTGAGGGAACTGGCTGGTGTTGCCAAACCACTCTCCATGACATTTGAAAAGTCATGGCAGTCAAGTAAAATCCCAGGTGACTGGAATAGGAATAACATTTTAGCCATCTTTAAAAAGGGTAGAAAGGTGAATTCTGGGAACTACTGACCTGTCAAACTCACCTCTGTGCCTGGTAAGATCATGGAACAGATCCTGCTGGAAGCTGTTCTAAGGCGCATGGAGGACAGGGATGTGATTTGGGACAACCAGCATGGCTTTATCAAGGACAAGACCTGGCTGACCAACCTAACGTCAGACAGGAACACTAGTGACTTTCTGTGTTGTAGTGACTACATCAGTGGACTTGAGAAATTCTGCAGATGGAGTTCTGCAGTTCACTTATCTGGACTGTTAGATGGATAAGAAAGTGGTTGGATAGTCACATCCACAGCGTAGTGGCCAACAGCTTGGAGTCCTGATGTACATCAGTGACAAGTGGTGATCCTCAGGGGTCTGTGTTGGAACCAGTGTTATTTAATATCTTCATTAATGAAGTTCACAAGGCCAGAAGCAAGGTGTTGTACCTGTGACGGGGCACACAACCCCAGTATCAGGGTAGACTGGGGGATGAACAGATTGAGAGCAGCCTTGATACAGTGCTGGTTGACAAGAAGCTGGACATGACCCAGCAATGTACACACACAGCCCAGAATCCAAATGTGTCCGGGGCTGCATCCAAAGCAGCGTGAGCAGCAGGGCCAGGGAGAGGATTCTGCCCCTCTGCTCTGCTCTG
>VXBN01014682.1:12418-23162 GCA_013397395.1 Sinosuthora webbiana | reverse complement strand
TTTTTTTTTTTTGTTATATAGTGCACAGTCTGAGAGAAAAATATCAGGTTCTGTAAGGAGGAGAAAATCTTTCTTGGTGCAAGAACTATACTACCCCATTAGAAGTGAGAAGTTTGTAATGAGATCAGTAGGAAGCAGCTACACTATCAAGAAGAGAAAATAGCTTTTCCTGTGGGTCATATCTAGTGAGCCAGGATTTTGCTAAATATGTCTTAACTTACCATCAGGGTACCAAAAATTGTTATCTCTTCTCCAAACTTTAAACATAATCTGAATTGCTGAAATATGAAGAAAAAAAACAAAAAAAGCATACAGTGAGTTCTTTACAAATTGATATTCAGGATACAAGCAAGAGGTAAATAAGCTCAATCAGAATATTTAGATTTAATTTTAACCCTTAAAGAGCTTTTAAACTGTTTCAAAATATTAAATAAAATTAGCTAAATAAAGACCACATATCATAAAACATATTTTTTCCTCTAGAAAGCAGCCAAATTGCCTTCTTCCACTTAGAAAAGATTTTTTACCAAGCTACTAAAAAAAAACCCACCTCCTGTCAGACTCCTGGCGTCTTTTCAAGGACATGGATTTGTGTTACTTACTTTTCATGTTATCGAGCCCCAGTAAAGAGCAAAATCACTTGTCAGAGTAGAATGGCACTGGCCACAGGGAAAAAATGGGGAGCAGGTATTACTTTGTATGAGTATGCATTCATGCTTCAAAGCAGAATGAGGAACAGTTGACCCATGCTACAATTCAGTTCATTAAGATTGTTTCGGGTAATTGATTGATTACATAATTGCATGGAGCAAGTCTTATATGTTCCTGAAGCTAAATTTGATGAGAAAATGGAATGTCAGTCAGCGGAAAAAAAAAAAAAAAAAAAAAAAAAATTGTCTGCTGCAGTAATTAATTAGAGCTTAGAATGGAGGCAACTATTGTGTATGTATTTATTATGTAAAATGAAGATGAGAATGAAGACGGTTTTAAAATTAAAAAATATGTTGAGTTTTTGAAACAAACCCCTAAATTCAAGAACCAAGTATAGGGAAGAAGCAAAAGGACAATTGAAATTTGAAAATAAGTTGAGAAATTCTGATCTGTGAAGAGGAATAAAGACATTTACACTATCCAACTGTATAGAAACATTTTTCTTCAATGTGAAGGGGGAGTCTTAAAAAATAATTTAAATAATTTGGATTTCTACAAAGATAAATCTGTGAATTACAGATCATTTACAGAGCACTTTTACTATCCTGTATAGCCTTTAAACCATCAAGCAGTTTGGCATTCCTGCCCACCTTGGTTTCATCAGCAAACTGACTGAGCCTGCACTCAATCCCCTCACACAGTTTATTGATAAAGACATTAAACAGAACCATTCCATTAGTGTGCATTGCAGTGGGGAAACCTACTATGTTTTCATTAATAACAATTAAAAATCAAACAGTTATTTGATCTTGCTATCACTAGATTTATAAGAGATCTTCCTGTGTGCTTGAGCACACAAATATCAAGGTTTTTCTTACCAATGAAAAGAATTCCTTAAATATTCAGCAACACAAACTCTAAAATAACAGAGAAATAATAACATTAGAAAAAATCTGTGTTCTCCTGAGATCTACCTCCTTAATGTGTGTGCTACTATTCAAAATTACACTAAATCATGTCCAGAGCAAAAAACTCTCTATCAAAGCTGCAACCTCAATAGCAGAACTGCAGTCTGTGTAGCTGTGTCATTCATCCCATGCATGAGGTGCTGCCTACGGAGTGACACAGGTTGTGCAATGGTTTTTACACTGAGGATGCTCCCTGTTGGAGAAGACGAAACTTTAACAAGAAAGTCTTACAGATATGAATGCTTAGCAGAAGGTTGACTGGAAATGAAAACAAGTTTCGATATAGAAGAATAAAAATGTTTAAATTAGGGATTGCTGAGTTAATTGTTACTGAACAAAAATTAAGATGAGTTGGAAGAGAACTTTTATGGTTAAGAGCAAAGGATAAGTCATCTACAAACAAAAACATGTTTTTACCAAATAGAAAAAGGTCTAAGAATTTGCCACTGCAAGAAAACAGAAAAACAACTTTAAGCTTAAAATGTAACATACTAACTCAATGTGACTGGATAGTACTAACCATAACATGGTAATAATAGTATTTATGATAGGCTGTAGGTGAATGTATTGCGTATGATGCTGATTGTTTTTTTGTATTAAGATGCTCAGTAAAGAAAACTATATAATGCATTGTAACAAGAGCTAAAGTGGCTTCAGGTTTTGCCTACAAGCTGATGCTGACAGCTGTAGGCTTGGCTCTCTTACCCATGACCCAGGACTGCTGTAACTTCAATCTATAAAATAAACAGGCTCTTTAAAGAGCCTCCTGGAGTTCCATATCTCTCGTTCAGGCTCTTACAGCTCCCCTCAGTAAACTTGTAACCTGTGCTCAGGTTCTGCTCTTTCTAGCATCCTGAATGCTGTGTGCTGTTATTCATATCTCTAAAAGAGTAGGGAAATGCCTACCAGGGAGGGAGGTCTGTGCAGTGACAATTCTCATAAAAATGTGCAGAGACAGGGGAGCCTGAGGATGTGTACGCCTTTGTATGCAAAATGAGCAAATTCATTTTGCCTCAATTGTCCATGTGTGACCTAGACCAAGAGCCAGTGTGACAGCCTGTGAAGTGCGAGTTATAAGTGGCTGATAACGAAATATTTCACTGGAAATATTTATGCAACTTCAATTGAGTAGTCATGCCTAATATTTTATACGGTCTATATTGAATTATGCATCAAATATCTATATGCCAAAGCTAATATATTCAGAATTGTAAAGGCCAGTGAATCATCTGTAACTATCAATCTGTGTGTACCCCTGTTGTGGTGGTGAGATAAGGGAGATACCAGGTGACATTGATGTGTAAGAAGTTAGAGAGCTAGTACCTAACTTCCCTTCTCAAAGAAAAAAAAAAATATGTCGCTTATTAGGAAACTTTCTGGACATGATTTTGTTGATAGAACTATAAGTTCATCTCTACTTGAAGGTGTTCATTTACTTGAAGAGAAAAAATTCACTTTGAGTCATGATAAGGCCAAGATTTTTCTGAATTTCTAGATCAATGGTAAGTGTCAGTTGAATACATAAAATTATTTGCATTTACTTGTGTGTAACATTAGTCTTGTACAAGGTTGGTTTAGTGAAGCAGTAGTTGAATTCAAAGCTTGATATTCAGGCAGTTTTACCTGGAGTGAAACTCCACAGCTCTAGAAAAGGCTAAGATTCTTCACAGAAGTTCTGAGAAATCATGTTTTTTTCTAAAAGGGTGGCATTGTAGGGAAGCATATAAACATTTTCTATCTCTAAGCTTCTTGTTACTCTTGGGATATAGTTTGCACTGATACCTCTTCAAATGGTGACTATCTTGTATCATTTAGAAAAGAAAATGGTGAAATGAAATTAGGAAGATATTTTCCTGTGCTGTGCAACAGCTAGATACACCTTCATACTGCATTCAGAATACTTGCCTGCAATGCCAAAAACATTTGTTCTGGGGGCAAGAAGGAAAAATTTTCTCCCTGAATAGCAGAGTTAACATAACATAGTATAACTAAGAATGGTTACTGCATAGCCTATACTAAGGTTTATAGTATAAATATTTGTGCATATGCAGAGACATATGTGTAATGTATGTATAACTTGTTCTCTTTGTTTTAAAAAATGTTTAAATATAGCTGGGCTAAAATATCAGCTAAGTTATCATTTACCCTGTATGATTAATATTTTGGTAAAAAACAGCTTTTGATTAAAACTTGGCTTGAGCATTCACTTATTGCAGAAAAAGCAGTTACACAGCTTGTGGTGCTACAGACTGGGGACTCTGTGGTGTTGAATAGGTTTTTTGTGGGTGTTGTACAGCCAGTGAATATTTGAGGATGAGGAAGTTGAGGTCCTGCACAGATTAGGCTCTAAACAGCCTTTCAGCATCAAGCCATGCACATATACACGTGCACATCCACACAGACAGCGCAAATAGTCTCAGCAGGTGGGTTGCAAACTTCTTGTTGTGTATCTTTTAGTGAAAAACATTGGTGCTGTAGAGACACCAACCTCAAAACAGAATGTAATAATGTAAAAATAACTGGAGAGAGCTAGTGAACGGGATCATCTGAAGTGGGACCATATGCAGGTCACACTGTGTAGACACAAAGAATGTTTTCTGTTAGAGAGGATGATGGATTTCTTTGTCTATTTTGGGGTTTTTTTTAAAGCCTCAATTGCAGAATGAATTGATACAAGTTATGATTTTTTATCTATAATTGATGGGCTCCCTAGCTCAGCACCTTGGAAGATCATGCTGCTGATTTAAAAACTTAAATCAAAATGTTTAATTTTAAATGGTGGTGATGTGAACTTTAGCTTGAAGCTAATAGAAAAAATTTGGCATTGTCCCACCTTTCTAATCTTTCATTTGTGGCCAGCAAATATGTTAAAGGCACGTAAAGAAATAATCTCACAAAGACAGAATAGCCAAGAAGCTTGTGGCATCCAGTGGAAAATATGGGCACTGTGTCTTATTTGTTCATGTGCATTTTTTCTGCAACTTAATAATGACTGGAGTATTTCTAAACCCGGTGTGAAATATTATTGAAGAATAATTACTTTTTCTTGCTCAAATGCACAGCCATTTAAAATAGTTATTATAGTTTGGGAATGTGTTTATTACAGAGAATTTGCTGATGAAAAAATAATTACTTGGCTCTGCAATGTTTTCAATTCAAGAAAAGCAGTAACAGCCTACTGTTGGGTTTATTGTACTTTTCATTAAAGCAGCTGGTATTGGCTATTCTCACAGTGAGGATAAGAACCATTGTTCTGATGCAATAATTACTGCTTTCATATGGAACCATCTGGTTTTACCTCTGTTCTCAATATTTTTGACATTGGTAAGAAATTGTTAATATTCATAAAAGCTGAGTTTTTATGTAATTTTCAAATAATTAGATTTATTTGCTTTGTTTCAGTTAATTTAATACAGAAGACTAGGCTTAACTTTTAGCCTATTCTTCAACAAAAATAATAAGAATCTTTAAAGACAGGCCCTGAATACAACTGGACAGTCTAGCAGAAACATAAGGCAATTTGTGTCATATTTGTGGCTTGGGATATTTTCGTTCGATTCCTTTTGGTTTTGGTTTGTTTTACTTTGAATTGAAACATTATATAAAGATTGACATTAGCAGCACAGTTGGTAGAGTCTGCAGTGCTTTACGTCAAATAGTCATGGAGTGCTTTTTCACAGTGTTGCCAGAAATAACACAGTTGAGTTAGGTGACTGGGTGTCCTCTTTAAGATGGATTTAGATCTGACTTCGATCAAAAGATATAAAAATGTAGCTTTTCTATTCACAAGTTCGTAGAGATGTACCAAACTTTTAATTACAAGATTCTGGTAAGAATTAAATTCCTAATGCAAATGCATCCCCTAATCCCACAGGCTGGAAGAATGAAGAATACATCAAGGCTATTTGCTTTTTCCTACACCTGTCACAAATGTCTAAAATGGCTGTGGTTAAAGTACTGCTAATGACTAGCTCAATTACCTTCAAAAGATTTTGCTGCTTCACAGTTTAACATTTTAAGACAGCCCTGGTTATCAAGTGAGCTCCTCTTTGTTGTCTCAGTGGTTTTCTCTTTCTCAGATACAGCAGGGAACATTTCATAGTTTCAAGGGCATTCCTGGCAGAAAGTACATAATAATATTAATTGCAAAACTCTCCAGGTACTTGTCATAGTCCTGAAGAGATCAGCCTGCACTGGCATTGTGTATTCAGATAAAGCTCTGCAAGCAGCAGGATGCTTGGATTTATTACTGCTGCCAGAAAGCAGGCACAGTTTGCTGGTAATGGTTTGTCAACAGCGCTGTGCAGTTTTGGAAACTGATGGCAATTTTATTTTATATTTTGCATAAGGTTTTTGGGCAGGTTCTAGTGGCACTTAGTAAAGTATCATGATAGCTAAATACAGAATCAGTCTGCTGACTGTAGAGCATTAAGAAGGCAAAAAACTATTAAGACTTAAAACAAGTCAAAATTGATAGCTCACGCCATGGGAGTTTTATGCTGAAAGTTGTATTCCAGCATAAAAGCTAAAATTTTGCATACATCTAAAATGTATGGATCTGTTCTACAATCCTGATTATTATTGAAGTAACTGAATAATCCTCTCCAAAGAATAATTCTGATGTAGGGTTTTACTGAAGATGAGAGGATCTCAAGTGAATAAAATTTAACCAAATTTTCAAATGAGGAAAGCTGAGTCATGCTGATCTGTAGATGTTTACTGTTCAAAAATATCCACCTTGAAAGCTGAGGTTGTCTCATCTCTTGGTGTGTGAAAGTAAAGTGATGGTAATGGAAAACTGGGGTGGAAGACTCCCAAAGATGCTTCTTCTCAGTGGTACCTGAAGCTGCATCTCTTGAACCTTGTCCGGGAGCCTGGGCAGATATGGCTGGCCAGTTGGAGCTGAAGGATACAGGTACTGTTATGCTGCTGAGTTCTGTAACTCTGAAAATTTTACGAGGAACTCTTCTGTAGTTATCTTTCATATTTGAATATATGATGTATTTCTTGCATTGTTTTGTGTGATATTAACTTCCTCTGATTAAGCAGTGTTTGAAATACTAAATCTGGCATCGTTGATGTACCCTTAGGAAAAAGAGAATCAGTCTACAAATAGTTTTCTAACTTATTATCACATTCTCACCTTATTTCCTAACCCTTGCTATAAAAGAAATTTGGCTCTCCTGTTAGTGGTGATTAAGTGTTTTTAACTTTCTAGTGTCACTTGTCATTTGCGTGTTCCCTGTTGGAGTTTTAGAAAATCCCGTGAAAGTCCTAGTTTATTTTCTTCCCTATCCAACCTAGTTCTTTTTCAGCACTGATAAAGCAACCTTCACTTTTAGATTGGCTTCAGCAGTCATAGGGCAAATTTTTCTCCATTATATGAAGAATTCCACCAGGTTTCTTCTAATCAAATCATTAGTGATGGTAAAATCAAGAGAATGTGAAAAGGCAAGCCTGCTTTTATGGACAGAAGTTCATTTAGGAAGGGATTTATTTTGAAATCAGGCACACAAAAGAAGTTTATTCAAGAACTAAAAATAGAAAAAAACAGAGATCATTCAAGGTACTGTTAAAATCTGTCTCGTGCTCTTTTTGGTCAATATGCAGCAATTAAAATTTAGATAAAATAATAATAAGAAAAAAATTCCCTAATCATTCAAAATAAGCAATGAAAATTGCATGTATTCTTCAAAACAAAACTCCCATATTTTATGTGATGCTGTGATATGGGTGTCTTAGCCCAATAACTGGGATAGTATTTATCGTAAGGAAAAACATCATTTTCTGAATACATGTTGCAATTAATTGACAGTGTCATTTCTATCTCAGGATATAGCTATTGCTGGTCATTTGCAAAATGAAAGTAATATGATAATTGAGGCTGATATTTGCTTGTAGTGTGTGCATAGATTTAGTGGCTGTACTGAATTGCTGTGTCACAAAGAGGCTTAAGACCTCATTAGGAACCTTTGTTTTATGCAAATACTTGGGAGGCAGTGCATCCAAATCAAAAGAAAAAAAAAAAAAAAAAAGGAGAAAAAGTGTCAGCAAGAAATAATTGGGTTTTTCACATCTTTTCCACAGCAACCAGAATGGGAGCATGATCTCTTGGTCCCTCCTCTTGCTGTCTGTGCTGAGCTGTACGCACTTTTCCATAGGATTTTGCTTCCTAAAACAAATAGTTCTGTATTATATGTTTTAAAGAACATATGTTTTTGAGGGTATTCTGAAGTCTTTGCAGAGACTCTGTATAAACATTTTTGCCTGCCTATAAAGGTGAAGATTTGAGTAGCAACATGATGCTGCAGCACAACATTTGCAAGCAAATACAACAAAATCTCTAAAGAGCTTACAATATTGAGCACATTCATTTTATTAAAAAAATGCTAGAAAAAAGAAACTTTTTACTATACCACAGAGGACTTATTAATAATGCCTGCATTAAAATTAGATTAATTCTCATCCAAATACTCCTGGAATAGGAAGGATTTTAGATTACAAGAAACAAACATTTTTTTTAAAATTACACTCAAGTACTTTGGACACATTTTTGCCATTATAAGCTGCTTTCAATCTTTTTATATGACGCAGTGTATGTTACTGTGAGATCAGAGTAGAAGTAACCATCATCTTCTAGTCAGGATGAAAATATCAAAATGGAATATTCAAAATTTTATTCTTTTTGCAGGCCTTTTATCCTAATGTTTGGGAAGGAAAAAGATTTTGCTGTGATATTTCTTCTTACTATTTCTAGATAAGTAAAATACTTAGATATGTTACTTACTTTCTAGATATGTAAAATATCTAGAAAAATTAATGAACATTTTGCATGTCATATTCAGTGTTGCTTGAGAAAGTTCTTGTTGTAGCAGTTGAGGATAAACTTTCTATGCTGGATTACAAAAAGGAGTAGGTGAGGAGGTAAGAAATAGCATAATGAGTTGTCTAGCAGGACCTTTTTCAAGACCCTATAAATTGGTGCAATTTCTTCTAATTCTGATAAACTTTGGTTTCTGAATGAACTAGTAACTATTCCAATAAAGTCATAATAACAAAGTTATTATCTGTGAACCATTTGAAACCATACCATGTTTCAAATGAAAGGGAAAGAGAAACTTTAATTTCTATATAGGGTTAGAGGCTCCATGCATGTTTTATGTATTTACTATTTACTTTTTCAGGTCTAATTAGGGTGTCAGCACACCCTGGAATGACAATGGAAGGACAAAGTGGATCTTTTACTCAGGCCATGGATCATGTGATCAAATTTCTGGCTAAAGCCAGGTAATCAAGATGAGTGCATATGCTCAGCACACATTTATTTTGTGTTTTAGTGACAGAGGTCGCTGTTTAGTGAACAGAATATTTGTACCTATTTGTAGTACAGGATATTGGGATTTATCACAGAATCTTTCACAGCACGTCTGGGAATCTTTGTATGCATTTCAGAAACGTACCTAGTCTATTGTACCGGGTAAATGCTCTGGTATAGCTACATATCCTGTAGCTATTCCTGTGCTATTTCAACATCTCTTTAGAATAAAAGCTGTCTTAACCTAGGGAGAAAAAAAAAAAAAATTGTTCCAGCAACTCTTGGGAGGGTTTCTGATTTCAGTCAAAAGTCCCTGAAGTTCGTGTATATATATCCTTTTATACCTGAAACTGAGGACAAAGAATGTTCTTTCCAAGACTCATAAATGTAAATTGTTGCAGCAGTGACACTTTCATCATTTAACCATAGAGAAGTTTCAGCCTTGTCAGGTAGCCAGGTTACAGGACTGTGATCTGACAGCTGAATGAAGCATCTGTGAAAGCAGTGTTATAAACTCCTGAGAAAGCATCTCTTGTACAACATGTCATCCTTATGGCTGCACATTCATGACCTCCAGCTAGCAATGCTTTTTGTACAGTACTGGAGTTTCTTCTTACTGGCATCTTGAGTTATAGAGAGCCCAAGCATTGCATACCTTGTTTTGCTTAAGAAGCAGACAGTGAAATACTAATCTATTGGCAGAATCCAACACGCTGTCAATAAAGGGGTTAATTGCTATTTGTGTGAAGCTGAAAATTTTGTATATCCTTCTTTAAAGAATTATGCTTAATGACCATTGTGATTTTTTACTGCTTCTGCAAGTACACACATTTAGATTTCTTTTCATTACCTGTACAGTTCAAAAGGCCTACATAAATTAATAATCAAGTGGGAGCAGCCCACAATGTTATTTACAAAAATCCTATGTGACTCGAGTAAATTATTTTACAAGACCCTAATGAGTTTTGATGAGTTTCAACACAAACCAGGTGGATTGGATATGTATTTAAAAGCTGGAAAGCATAGATGGACATTTTCTTACAGGAATCTTTCCTAGGTGCTTTTTTGAAACATTTTGGATAAATCTAATCCATCATTTAAAAGAACATCTCTGAAAATTACATTCATCCGGATACAGAAATATGTGGTGATGAGTTTTTAAATCATCATGGCCCTATGAACATGACCAAATTATTTAAAGAGTGGAAAAAAGTCCTGAATGAGAGTGTCATTAAACCTGACTTCCAGTAAAAATAGAGTGGAATACATTTAGTCTATTTCTGTTTTCTTAAGTTAAGATATTAAAAATACATAAAGACATCTTGTCAAATGTGACAAGTGGAAGTGAGTGAAGACATAGTGCTGCATTACAGACCAGTCCAGTTGGAGAAGATTCAAAGGCAATGAAGAAGAATGACTGGGGCTTATAGGTAGTATTTCTTCATAGAGAAAGTTCTTTCTTTTAGCCTAAACAAAACACAGCTGTGTTATTCATGACAGACTTTTGCCTTGATAAAAATATTCCTTCTTCAAATGTAAGCATAATTATTCTATTATTAGAAGTGGTAACAAAGAGATAATGAAAGAAAACTTTTTGTACACTGTTGTCACAAGAGACGGGTGTGCATACACTTCTATGTAATACTCTTTTTCTTCCTCTTCCTGGCAAACACAACTGCATTTATGCTTACCAAAAGTGCCCTGGACTGAGAAAATGGGATTCAAGCTGATGTATGTTTTTGAAGGGAGTATTCAGCTTTTGCTTTAGCTTTTGTTTCAGCTTTTGCAATGAGTAATTCTTTAGTTACCT
>VXBN01014681.1:1829-18665 GCA_013397395.1 Sinosuthora webbiana | reverse complement strand
GTCTTCCCAAACCAAGACAGGTCTAAACATGAATTGACTCTAAATGAACCTTTTATTTCCCCATGCTTTTCTATTAGGTGTTTTAATTCATGATTCTGGGAGAATAAAGCCTGCTAACCCCATACTGATTTAGAACAAAAAAATGCATCAGTTGAGACTGTTCAACCAGTCACAGAAAAATCCAGACAAATTTTCGTCTACAACTCAATATCATCAAGAGCTGCAGCTTTGCTGAAAGGTAGTACTGTCACCCTTGTAATAGGTTGTTGCCCTTGATAGTGTCAGAATGGATTAGTATTTGGATATGCTTACAGACACTAGTGTGAGAGGCTTGTAAGATATTTGTTTCCTGTCTGCAGCATGAACATTAAAGTAAAACAATTACAGTCCCAATAACTTACATAAACTTCCTCATCATCTGTATACCAAGGGGAAGGAGAGTGTCCTCAGAGTGTGAAAACCAGAGGCAGAGATGTAGTTGTCCTGAGAGAGCATTAGTTAATAACAGGAAAAACACTGAAAAGTGGATGAGAGGGCAGATTTACTGATAGGGCTACAGGATCACAGCCAACTGCTTGTTAAGACCTTATAGCTCAGCACAGATGTCATGAGATAAATAATCAGCCAAGCTATGGTTTTAAGAGGACTGTAAACCTAACTCTACCCCCCTTATTAGCACTGACTATTATAGTGCACGTTCTTGTGCTACCAGGCAGTACTTGTGCTGCCATAGTCCTTCCTGCCATTTGGATTGACTGATATCCACCTTAAAAGTCTGTACCATTGCACAGCCTCCCACTTCACCACTGTGGCTGCATCTGTCTCATTTCCAGTCCCATTGGAAAATGTAGATTGATAAAAGATGTTCTTATTTTGGAGTACTGTTGCAGTGCGTGGCCTTTCTCTGAGCCCGGCTGCCCTCAGCCCGCTCCTCGGCCCACGGCACGTCTCAACAGAACCAATTTGTGAGTTCTTGGCTCAGCTGCACCTCCTTCTTCATTGGCATGATTGTGGTGTTTCAAGAAAAGTGGACTCTCCGAAGTTGGGAGGGAAACAAAGGTTTATTTGGGGGACATGGGGGAACGTCTTCTTCGAACCATGCCCCAGGAGAGACAACTCCCCTGGGCTAGGGTGGGGTTTTTATACTTTTTAAACAAAGAGAAGGCAGGAATAAAACTAAAAACCAATAAAACAATTAATACAATAAATGCCTACTACATTACATAGTTAGTAGCAAATCACAGGTATACAGGGGAGTGGACCCAAGACTTCTGCCAATCCAGGACAGAGGCCTTGGAGGTTTCTGGACTATATCAAATTCAGTGATGGACAGAGGAAGGAAAAAGGGAGGGGGGCATCTTCAGAAAATGGGCATACCTCATCCCAAAAAGGGGCCAATCAGAGTCTGTCTCTAGGCAAAGCCTAGAGATGACACTGAGACTGTTATCTACTTAAGATAAGAAAGCATTCCAATACCAAGGGGCCCATCTGGGGAAAACTAAAACTCACACTATTCTAATAATTTGTTCTAAACTAAAATTTGCAACCCCACAGAGTACCTGCTATAACTATGTATATATATATCTCTGCTGGGAAGAACAACAGCTCTATCTTTCCTTTGTTCTGCTGTTGCCACCAGGTGTTCTCTAACACTGGGACATGATAGATGTATATATTTCTTACTTTGTCTCTATAGTAACAGACTGCCAAAAGAAGTCTGGGATCTCAGCCGTGGACATTGGAAAAATGGGGGAGTATACCCGACCATCAGAAAGCAAACTCTTTAGATAAAGTGTTATGAACGGAAGACTGGAAATGGCACATGTAAGTTTAGATGATTTTAAAAGGTATTCTTCCTGTTCTATTTTGTTGCATGAAAGGCAATTGAAATGTTTGGCCTCCCTTCTAAGAGGAAAGGAATGGCCACTCCAGTCTCAACATTTGCTTTCTTTGTTAATGCTTTACCACAACTTGTAGTGTTGCTTTGTGGGTGACCACCATATATTTTCCCTTTTCTTCACCCTTTATCTCCATCCCCAGGCTACTCAATGCACGGTAGTGCAATCATACTTCTGAACAATTCAGTCAATTCCTCAAATTTCTTGACCAGTTTGTTGATTTAAGCCATACAAGTTCACACACCACTGCTTTACTTTTAGCATTCTCTGTGATCCAGCCTCTTACATTCACTTTCATTTACTATGTGATGCTCTCATCACCTCCCCACAGATCATCAGATCCATCTTAATCCAGTATCATCATGTTCACCACTAAATCCTATCCCTAACTGCTGCATCCACACATCTTCTAAATACCCCCAAGAATGGTCACTTCCCATTCTGGAAGTCTGTTACAATGCCTGACCACCCTCTCAGTGAAAAAATATTTCCTAATACCAAATCTAAACCTCACCTGGCACAACTTGAAGCCATTTTGTCCTGTCCTGTCACTTTTTAACTGGGAGAAAAGACTGACCCTCCACCTTGCTACAGCCTGTTCTCAGGCAATTGTAGAAAGCTGAGCTTCCCTTTATCCCCAGGCTGAACACTTCCAGCACCCTCAACTGCTCCTGCAGGATTTGAACTCCAGACCCTTCACCAGTTCTGTTGCCCTTTTCTGGACACATTCCCTCAATGTCTTCCTTTTCATGGAGGGCCCAGTACTGAAGACAGGACTCGCGGTGTGGCCTTACCAGTGCCCAGTATAGGGGAACTGTGCTTTATATTAGCATTGTTTATCTACACATATATGTTACCACCTTGTGGTTTCTGGGCTTCGGCTGCATTTCAGAGTGAGTCAAATATGCTACAGCTTTGTCTTGCCTTCAAAGTTCAGCATTAGGATTTAAGGAAACAACAGCAGAGCATGTAGCATATCAAATGCTCTGGTAGCCATTGAAACCGATGCAAGAGTTAGAAAATTAAAGTGATGAAATGCAAAGAATCCAAAGACTCACCAAATCCTCACTGAGAAGTAAAAGCTGCCTCCACTTGGGTTTTAGATACTTATATGTTTGGCTGAAAAATGGATGTGAATAGTGAGACCTTGTTTATCTTCTGTAGGCCATAAACATCTTTCCTGTCAGTAGCACTGCAGAAGCTATTCCAGCTACTGTGCAGGTTCGTGGAAACTGTGTGTCTGTTGTGTGTGCACACATACACAATGATGTAGGTTTGCTACAGTATAGTAAGTATTGATCTTTGAATTTATATTATGTGAAGGCAACAATTGTCTTTTGTGTTCACTGCAATTCTTTGCCAATATATATTAATTTAGAAACCCCTTGCATTTTACCACTGTCTGTAGAAGTGGGGCAGCATATTAGCTATGAAAAATAAAAGACACAGAAAAAAAATCTCGTGAAATCATTCCTTTGAAGCTGAAATAAAAACGTTGTTATGCCCAGAGATAAATTATGAATAATCGGATTCTGAATTTAATCCACTCAGTTAAGGGGGAAGCATAGATGATTTGAGGAGGAATACTTTTCCATCTTAAAATTATTGAAGTATTTTTGTATATTTGCAGAAATTGGTGGTGACATGACAGTCAGAGATGGGGGGAAAGTTCTGAACTAGTTCAGAATAAATAATGGCATCAGATGAAACATGGAACAAATAGGGAAAGAAATGGAAGGAACTTGGGCTGGAGTTATGCAAACTCCTTCACGGTTTTGTAGAAAATACTAAACTCTCAGTTTCCCCATAATGACCCAGCTAACTCTGTAGGAAGCCAATTGTTTTCAGTTTTCATCTCTGCAGATATAAAAATATCACAATGTAAAAATAATACATGTACAAAAAACTGTTTCCATGGCCAAGGGCTGTTTTCTCAATGTGAAAGCCAACGCTATGCAGTTAGACTTTGTATACTTTCTTTTGGTTATAGATTTCATTATTAATTTCAAAGGTTATCTCCATCCTTTTTGAAACTCATGCACCAATGAACCAGAAGTTCAGTCCTGGAGGAGAGGAATGAAGAAACAATGTGTTCAGGCCAGAGCTGTATTTTTCTTAGAGAAGGCAATACTGGAAATGAGTAATGTTTGTTGGTTTTTTAACATGCTGATGCGTCCCGTAAGTTTAAGGCAAAGCTGGAGATAACTTCGTCTCCAGCATGCTCCATTTCCTAGCCAACAAGGAAACTGCTTACATGCAGGCATTGTAAGATTGAAAAGACAGCAAGTACCACAAACTTCTCAACACACATTTTGCAAAGTGTCCCCGTGTATAGAGCTCTCATCCTGCGGCCCAGAACCAGAGCCTAAGCCTGTTCCATGTAGAACAGTTCCACACAGAACTTTGGCCTGAGCTGCATCTCTTCACAGCCTCGTGATTCCTGCCTGCCTTCCCTATCAGGCACCTTTAGCCTGCAATTACTACCTACACTGTTAAGGACAAGTATCATTCCTTCTTCATGGCTTTTTCTACCTCCCAGCCTTCACTGTGGTGACCTCAAGTTTCATTTTAAGGCATAACCTTACACTAGGAACAAACCATCAGAAAAGTGTAGATCAGTTTTAGAATCAGTTTGTTTTTTTGTGCTTGTAAGAATTCCTACTTTTTTCATACCCAGGTTTCAATTAGAGGTTATCACGCAACAACAAGCCTTAGTACTCCTATGTGTATGGAATGCTCGTGGCTTTTTCAGTTCTCTGCATTTCTTCAGATATAGGAAAAAACAGCCAGGTTAAATGATGAGAGTGCCCTACAAGTCTCACTTTCCTACGTTTAAAATGTAGCAAGACCCAGTGACTGCTGAAGCAATTAAACAATTTACATATACAGGCCAGCAGGGAACATTCTCTCACAGCTGAGAGCATCCCTGCGGTCAACACTTTCCTACTCCCATTGCAGCCGCCTCCTGGCAAATCCAGCCCAGCACATATGCATTCCTGTTAGTGGTCCCTTAGCCAGCCCACAAGGCGGTGTGGTGGGGAGGCCACACTTCTCATTGCTGGGAGGAGACCTGACACACGCAGGGGCCTCTCGAGGGGTGTACCAGGGCTTGGCTGGCTGCAACCTTGCGGAGGAAAGAGGTCGTCCCCTTTTATGTTGTCAGTCTCTTGGAGGCCAGTCAGAAGTCAGTGGTGGACCCCAGATGTGGTCTTGGAGTTCAGGTGCTGGTGACAAGCAAGAACACCTTACCTAGTCCTTGTACCAGCAGTGTTTGCAGGAAGGAAGAGGCGTTCCCACCATCCATCCCGAGGTCACGAACTTTTCCGTGTATGTGCTTTCACTCTAACTGAAATCGATGGAGGATGAGTTGGGAAGGAAAGGATCTTCTGCACCCGTCTTGAAGCGAGGGAGAATCTCAGCGCTCGCCCTGTACATGTGGGAAAAGGGCGGCAGAGCCGGCGGAGCTGGGCTGGCTGCGGGCGGGCGGGGGAGCCCGGGGTCCTGCTGCCGAGGGTGTATCACAGCCGCTCGAGTGCCGTGCCGAGAACACAGTGTTCCCTTCCCGCCCCTGAACTGGGATTGAACTTTCCCAGCCCCTGTGCGCCGCGGACCGCGCCGATACCCTCCGGGGGGCGGAGAGAGAGGCAGGGAAGAAGAAAAGCAAGAAGAGTGGAGGGAAAGAAGTTTTCAAAACGATTTATTTCATCTTAAGTGCTTAAGGTGGGGTGTTGTTGGGGTTTGCTTTATTTGTTGTTTTTGTTTGTTTGGGTGTGGGTTTTTGTTGTTGTTTTGGGTTTTTTTCTCCTCTGTGTTTTCTTTTTAAGTTAAAAAAAGCAAACAAAAAATGCAAGGCAATCAGCATCCCTAAGCAAACATACTTTCAGAGGAGATGTAGAAAAACACATTGCTTTTACAGAAATAGATTTATGGCACTTTTGTTTTTTTGCCTTCCTGCCGTTGTTAAACAAGTACTTTTCCTTAACTCTTCTCCCTGCCCCAAACATTATGTTTCCTTCCTCAAGGAAACTGACAGTGCTGTGACCCCACGTAAGACAGAAAAGACCTCATCCCCACAAGCTGTTTTATTTTTATGCGGGTGCCTTTACAGCAGGTGTCTCTCAGAGGTTTTGTGCCATTGTAGTGCAGGTCTCAGGCAAGGTTGTGTGCCCATGAGAGGTGCAGAGGAGGAAATCAAGAAGTTTCAGCCTGCAGCAGGTCAATATGTCAGCAGGCTCAGAAGCATGGATGTGTTCCTTGGGACTGCATTACTAGGGTTGTCTCTGTGAAAGCTTTTTAGAAAGGATTAACAACACACTTGGATGTTTTCCTCATTTAGTAAAATCAGGTCTGTGCCAATCTTGGATCAAAATTAATAATAAATCTTGAGAGATTTTGATAGCTATTTTGTATAAGTACCTATATTTCATGCAAGCATCAAAGTGTTTGGAAGACTTTTTGCCTTTCTCTGATTTGGTTTCATTATGAAGAACATAGAGGTAACCCACTCTTTACAATTGTTGTGTGGTGTACTTCACAGTAGCTGAAGTCACCACCTAGTCCAGTTTAATTCACGTTCAATTTATTACTCAGAGCTGTCCAGACACCATCTGCATATTTTGAGTTTGTCATTTTGGGATTTTTTTGTAGCAAATTTGTATTCATTTTACTGATATGTTACATCCTTAGTGTGTTCCAGTCCGTTAAACACCTCATAAAATCCTTTACAAATATTTGTTTTAGCCTGTTCAATAGCTAAATGATGTAGCCCCTTGCAGTCTGCAGTTCAATCTGATGGAGCAAGAGCCTTTTTTCTGTCATTTTGCTACTGTACTGCACTGAGTATAAGATAAATCTCTTACATGTCAAATGCAAAAACATGCAAAACCCCTCCCACTTTAGAATTCTTTGGAATCTTTCCTCTCTGGAATTTTTTTCCCTGTGTACATGGAGACAGGTTGTGCCATGTCCACTTTAAAGTCTCTTCGGGTTGCATCCTGGCAGATGCCTTCAGCAAGTGCAAGGGCAACATCTCAGGTAGCACTTGCTTGAAGCCTTGGTCCAATAGGGGGTGGGCACACAGCTGCACCTTTTGGGCCTGATTTGCATCCTTTGACAGCTGATCTCCAACAGTGCACTGGAGCTGAAGCAACCAATACAACCTTGTCACAGGCTGTAAGGCCATGCACAGGTGGGGCCTGCGTGTTGGCCCTGCCTGATGCATTCCTTGCTGGCCAGAGAAGGAGACTCCCACTCTGGTCCCTTGTTGGAACACAGAGGGCCTGGACAAACTGGATTGATTGGAGGGGGTTGATGGTGTGAGGCTCAACAAGGCCAAGTGCTGGGTCCTGCCCTGGGTCACAACCGTCCCCTGCAGCATTGCATGGACTGGGGCAGAGTGGCTGGAAAGCTGCCCAGCAGAAAAGGACCTGGGGACGTTGGCCCACAGGTGACTGGACACGAGGCAGAGTGTGCCCAGGTGGGCAGAAAGGCCACTGGCATCCTGCCTTGGATCAGCAATGGTGTGGCCAACAGGTCCAGGGCAGTGATTTGTCCCCGCGTACCCAGCACTGGTGAGGCAGTGCCAGGAATCTGGCCTGCAGTTTTGGGGCCCTCAGCACAAGATATTGAGGGGCTGGAGCAAGTGCAGAGAGAGGTCCCAGAGCTGGGGAAGGGTCTGGAGCAGAAGACTTATGAGGAATGGCTGAGGGAGCTGTGGGTGTTTAGCCTGGAGCACAGGAGGTTCAGAGGGAGCCTATCTATCACTCTCTAGAACTGCCTTGGGAGAGGCTGTAGTGAGGTGGGAGCTGGTCTCTTCCTGCAGGGAAGAGGTGACAAGACAAGAGCAAATGGCCTCAGGTTGTGCTGGGGGAGGTTCATTTTGGCTGTGATGAAGAGGTTTTCACTGAATGGTTTGTCAAGCTTGGGACAGGCTGGGCAGGGAAACAATGGAATCACCATGCCCGGAGGTACAGTTTATGAAAGCTGCTTGGATGTGGCATTTAGGGACACGGTCTACTGGTGCACTTGGCAGAGTTAGGTTCATGGTTGGACTGGATGATCTTTGTGGTTATTGCCAACCAAAATGACTCCGTGATTCTATTATTCAGAGGGACATTACTCCAGGAAGTTACTTGGGCTTTTGTTCCTGTTAGGCCTTGAACCTGGGCAGCACCCTGGACATTCTGAGAAACCAAGAGCTTTGTTCTCCGTCCTCTGAACCTGCAGCCAGTTCTGATAAAGCTTCTGTGCAGCTGATCTGGATGAGGGAGTTGATCTTCCAGAAAAATGGTCTTTTCTGGGCTGTTGTTCTACTGAATGGGGCAGTGATGTGACTGAGCTCAGAGACCACAGCGTGCTGGGTAGAGAGGACCAAGATGTTAAGTGAATAGACATTTGATAATAAAACTTCTGTTTACTATCTTTTGATGTTAGGTGATCAGAGGTCTGGAATTAATCAGTGGGCTGGATATGGGTCACTGTTTAGGCACACAGGTCTCCAGGACACTGATTTTCATTTCTAGTGCCAGGCAATATTGAACTTAAGATCTGGATGAAAAGTCAGGGTTTAAGCTGTCTTTCTGGTATGTAATATATATGTAACTGTGTTGGTATGTGTTTATGGATTTGTATATTTTGTGTTCTTACTGACAGTTTGTAAAAACAGTGTTATGCCCTCATGGAATTGTTGTTTTGTTATATTTTGTTGTTATGTGGTATTCCTGCTAATTGCAACAAGGGCATTTTCTGATGGTTGGTTGTTTTTTTCATCTGATAGATTGATAGATTTTCATCTGATAGATCTGATTTTTTCATCTGCAGTAGGAGCTGGCAAGTTTCATTGCAACTCTCCTTTGCCTTTATGTCCTTCTCTGCACAGATTATTGCCTGGCCTCAGTTTTCCAACACTTAATAATTTTTTGCCCTTACATTCCAAATTTCCACAAATCCTGAAAGATCTTATATTCTTCAGATGGATGAGGCTATTTGTCATAATAATTTTGCTTAGTCCTGGCTACTGGCTATGACACAAACTAATTTAATCCCTAATTACTCACTTGAAAGCTCTTTAATTTCAGAGGGATTTTTCTTATTCATTAGGGTGTTGTGGTACCTGAATCTTATAAGGAAAATGTTTCTTCTCGCTTTTGAAAGAAGTGATTTCTTTCAAAAGGGCAGCAAGTCTTAAATTTTCCAGCCGTGGAAATAGACTGTAAGTCTTCAACAGCTCAGGGCTTGCTGTATGCAGCAAGATCTCATTATTAATTATTTTCCTTCAGTTTCACTTTATTTGGAATAATGGGAGGGGTTGCAACCATTTCTGACAATCTTGTCAAGTTTCCTCCCAGTCAGGAAGTTGCAGGCAAATATATTTTCTCCATTTTCAGTTGTCTTTCCATTATTAATTTGGCACAAAACCAGAATGGTCCTACTGTCTAACGTGGAGTAAGACTGTTCAAAGTAAAGGGAGTTACCAGTTCAGTTGATTGCTCACATCAAGCTGTTATTTTTTCCCAATGTCAGGGCCTCCAGCTGGGTGGGCCAACCGCCTCCTCTGTGCTTTGTTGCTCTCTGCCTTGTTGGAGGTGGAGTTACCAGGGTAGACAGCCACGTGGAGTTAGTAATCTCTATTGTGATGACAACTGATGCTCTCCACATTGATGAGAGAGAGAGAACAGACAGACAGACAGGCAGACAGAGGGCAACAGTGCCTTCCATGTATTACAGCAACAACTTAAGCAATGCTATGACTCTGCGCTGCTGTATAACGCTAAAACTCCCTAAAAGGTATCTCCCTGATTGGGCCCTGAATCTCCCAACAAAGCCTTTTTTCACTTCTCTTTCTGTTCCAATATACAAGAAGTGAAAACCGTCTTTTCACAACATTCATCCAGGTCATAGAAAAATGGAGTAAAATCTCCACTCTACATCAGCTTTGTTCATTAGCAAAGCATCATGCTTTGTTTCAGCATCTCTTCAGTTTTCCATCTGTAGGTGTTCTCAGGCAAAGCACTCTTAGGAACCTGTTACAACGTATTCCTTGAGCCAGAGGGTCTAAAGCTACCTTAAGGCATTCCTATAGTGCAATTTGAAGAGTCTCAGGCAGAGTCAATATTGAAAAATGCTGGATATCTCTCAAAGCTCAGAGTGCTTTCTATATGATGTATAAAAAAGGGACACCAATGATATAACCAGCTGCTTCTCCTGCTCCCTGTTTTATCACACGTTTTTTGAGTTGGCCTATTTTTAGTCTCCTCATCTTGAAAATAAAAAGAAAAAATAGAGGGGGAAAAATATTTAATGATTCCTTAATGGACTCCATATATTAGCCAAGTTCCTGGCTGCCTGAGAAAATCATGTTTAAAAGGTAATGGGTATGTCTTCCCCAAAAGATTTAGGGAATACACAGGCAGTTATGAACCTAGTGCATTAGGCAACTACTAGGCAGATTTATCAATCTAACTTTTGCAACATAGTTGTTTTAAGCAGCCATTATTATAAGTTGTTTCGGAGGTCCAGTGCTAAATCACACTCTCCTTCAGTTTCATGTTTGCCACCAAAACCGTTGTAAAAGAAAAAGGACTGATGACGGTCAAAGCTAGTATCAAAGATTTTAATACCCTACAATAGGACATCTTCAACCAGTCTAGCAATCAGGAATTTGGGTGGGATACTGCTAGTAGCTATTTAATGCAGAGCAAAAGCTTAACTACAAGGAAATTTGACTATTTCATCCACCCAAGCATCTGAGCAATGACAAGACTCACAGGTTTATTTCTCTCTCTGAGCCACATAGGACCACCTGTAATACATCCATTTCTGTATATAAATAATAAATAAAAATAATAATAAAAAGGAAGACTCTCCAGGAATCCAAAGGAGTACTGAGAATCCCTGGTTGCTAGTCAATCCTTCTGAAACCCCAATACTCAAGTCAAAGCAAAATTTGCCTAATTTTACAGCAGAAAGTTGGGTAGTCTCAAAGATATAAGTTCCTCTGCTTTGCACTTTCCTCAAATATAAATTAGTTAAAGCAGGATACCAAATGACAGAACTCTTTCACTCAATACCCTTCACACCTCATATCTTCCTTCTTTTGCAATCAAAGTATCAAAAACAGTACTAAATGAACATTCAAAAACATGAAGTTAGGAACACCTGTTATTAACAACTGCATACCAGTTTGTGTGTTTCCACTGTGACCACTAGAACAGACACAGATTAATTGAAATAGGATCCAAAAGTGCATGTCCAGGCTAGGAGTCACTTAGCAGTATGGGTACGCAAATAACAAGTAAATCTTGATGAAAGACAACATCTGACAGGAATAGTGATCAAGATCAAAATTTTAGTGTCTAAATAAAACAAAAGTTGCAAAAATAAACTCTACACTAAAAACTGACTTCCTCTAGAAAAAGAAACAATGATACTTGTGGCTTCTGGACAGTATATCAAAAATGCAAATAGAAGGAAAAACGTAATATGAAGACCAAAATCTCACCTTGTTTAGGCCCAGATTGCTCGACTGTTGCACCACTGAAGCAATAAAGTTACTTAAATTGGGCACTTAAATAACTAACAGCAAAACGTGGCACAAAAAATGAAATCAACCTGACCAGCAATGCAGTGGTATCAGTGATGTTGGCTATTTGTTCCAAAAAGACAACCATCTAAACTCACATGACTAAGAGCTACCTCAGATTTCTCTTAAAAGGATACATCAACCTTGCTTTTCTTATGGCTTTCTACAGGGGAAAAAAAAAGCCAAAAAACAAAACAAACAAAAAACCCACCCCAACCAAAAACCACTACACCCCGCTTTGGATATAAAATAGTGAAACTAGTGAAGCATAAACTATGTGGGATGCAATGATTCATCAGAATTTGCATAGTAGCTGCATGCAACATTTCGTCTCCTTTCAACAGGCAATCAAGCTTAATATCCTTGATCTGCTCTGTGAAAGCTATTGTTAAGAATATCAAGGCAAACATTGCTCCAACTGCCAGTACAAGACTTGAAGTAATCAGGGCTGAAAGAAGAGAAGTGATAATTGTCTTCTACTCCAGGCATAGCAGCAAACTGCTGGCATATACTTTTATTACTGCCATTATTGATGGCCACATTTCTAAATTTATCAGACTCCTAGAACCTACCTGTGCCCACAAATTATTTTAATTCATAGCAGATTATTATCCAGGGCTATAATCAATGAAAAGGTAAGGGTAAACATCTCTTTTGTTTCTCCTTTAAGTCAGCATTTTCAAGCAACTTCCTGAGCATAATCTTGGAAATAAAAAGAAAGAGCATTTACCTGTTGACACATACACAGATGGTACACTGAGCCAAACAGCAATTCATGAGGCCAACATGGATGTGCAGGGTGAGCTCTGCTAGCCAGCTGCCACATTTCCTCCTGGCAAAATTAGTTGACATTGGAGATGGGGGTGGGCAGGGGGGAGGCAGAGAGTGTCTGATTAGGCAGCATTAACACCTGTAGCAAAGCACTGCACAACATACCCCAGCCATCCACCTCCCTGCAAGAAAAATCACGGAGTAATTGGAGCAGAGCATGGCACAAATTGACTTTAAGATGCTACAGAGACCAGAAGATTTGGCCACAATCCCCTGGAACTCTTGGCCTCCTGAGCACACAGAGTCCCAAGCAGGTCTGTCTCCTTGTTATGGTGACCTGGGATACCTCACCTCCCATTTCCCATCTGCTCCATCTGCATGTCCCCCTGCATGGCTGCCCACACGGTGGCCAGCTGCAGGGCTGAGAGCTCAGGGCACGGCATCAGGTTCCACTAGCAGGGTCACAGTGAGCAAAGCAGAACGCTGCATGGTTCGTTCATCAGCATGAGTCTCATCACCCACCCTGTGCTGCCTTCCCTTGAGCGTCACTCCAAGCAGGGCTCCCTGGTGCCAAGTCCCTGCTTGATTAGTGCCAGTGTCCCAGTGCTCCACTGTGGTAATGCTAGGCTCCCAAAAAGCCAGAGTTTTCATTTGCTGAGTTTGCTCTGCCTCACCCCTGAGGAATCTGCAATGCCTTTGTTCATAACGTGCAATTAAGCGAACTGAGGGGCTTCAACAGGCGAGGCTCTGTGGAGTTCACAGGTTGTTTGCTCTAAGTTGCATGGTTACTGCTGTCCTAAATGAAGCCATAAGGTAAACCATCAATCCCTTTCAGAGAGGAAGTGTCTCCAAGGGAAAAAGAGCAGCTGCCAAACCAAAGGCCCAGAAGTAGAAATGGACAGCTGTAACAGAAGTGCTGGGCACTAGTTAAGGAGGGTGTGTTAATGACCTTGTAGCTCATAAGTACAGACTGAGGTTAGAGGGTTAAATTGTGATTAGAGTCCCATTGCTTCTGTTGCCAGTCTTTGGGTCACAAGTGATCTTTGCAGATAAATTCTTACTGTGCTGTTGCCTCAGGTGCGTTCATTTGCTCCACTGTTGCTACCACGAACCATCATATGTGACCCACCACAGGGTTTCAGTAAGTAGATTGCTGATAACCTTTCTTGGCATAGACCTGCTTGGATTTTGATGGACAGAAGGAGCACCATTTTGTTGAGTGCGTTGTACACCACTAACAATGTTATCATAGTTGTCGTCTGCACTGGTATCTGGTATGGGCATGGTCATATGTCTTTCTCGAGTTTTGTACCTGTTTCTGAACAGCTGAAAGGGTCATACCACTATCACATCTTCCCATTTTCATGTTAGAAAAGCACTCTCCAGAGTACTCAACTCAGACTTCTCCCCTTCCTCTAAAACCATAGACATGCTCATGCATTTCTATGGGCTTCTCACCTGCGTTTGTTCAACATGCACCTCAAAAACCAAATTCATTTTTCCCCTCATGAATTGTTGTTTGATACCAATCAGCTTTATTCTGACTCCAGAAAGAAATGAAATCTGACTCCTGCAGACAAATGGTTCCTTTGCTGCACACCTCTTATTCATCCCCAGAGCAATTCCATCTTGTGCACAGTCTGAGGCAAAATCATGTGGATAAAATGGTATATAATCATATAATTAAATCTACTGGAGACACACATGTCAGGGGTGTATCTGTGGCTATATGGGCAATGGGCATCTCAAAGTGTAGCCCATTCATATGTAGGATGTAGAATTGCAGCACAGATGGAGCTTGCAGTATTGGAGTTTTATGCTTGAGCTAATGGAGTGACTGGTAGAAACTGGCATCATCTCCAGGCTCAGCAGTCAGGATAGGGTGCCAGGCCTTCTCCTTTCACAACTAACACTTGCAACCTAACAGCTCCCCAACACCAGTTCCCCCAGCCCAGCTCCTGCCCAGCTCCCAGCCCCACCTGTCTCCTCTCTCCGTTCATCCTTGTCCCTACATCCTGCCTCTCAGGCACCAAAGAAGGCTGAGAAGATGAAAAATTATTCTATGAGCAATAGTTCTGTTCCTGAGTCTCAAGCATATTACTTCAATTGCAAGAAATTGAATTGCTGGAAAGTGATGTTTTTCTGTGTTGTCAAAAATATAAGTGGGAATATGCCTGAAAGGACTCCTTCTTACCTTTAAGTTCCCATCAATTATGTTTCACTCCTCTGTCTCTTCAGGACTACTAATCCTGGCTTACCTTCAGATAAAAAGAGAAAAAAATTAGGTCAGTGTTTTAATTTGTGTAATACACAGACTCTAAAAGGAGATAGACAACTCAAAATTTACTTTTTAAACAACTGAAATTAGTTTTAAAGACTTCCACAAGATTCTGAGTGTCCTTAACTCCTGCACTGTTGTGAAAGATCGATACAAAAGCCAACAAAATATCCTGAAAAAAAAAAGGTAAATTAATCTAGAAATTACACCTCACACAGAAGTGTTAACTAAACAGTACAGATGGCACTGCAACTGAAATAACCTTTTCTTTCTTTCATCAGGAGCAATATGGAAAATTTTGTTAGAAAGAAAATAGGAATTTAAAGTTGATTATGACCTCTTTAATTTATGACCTGGCTTTAATATTATAGCCCATACTACAAGCATCTGATCTTGTCCATCAGCAGAACTGGAGGCTGCCTTCTCCCCTGTTTACTGCTGTCCAAAATTATAAACTACAACAGGAAACCCCAGAGTGGCTAGGGAGAGAGAGTTTAACTCCAGACCTGTTAATGAAACCATAACCTCATAAATTCTAAAATCCAAACTGCCGCAGTAGAAAGTTACCTGCTGGTCTGAGCCACATTTGTCTCACTACCATTGCAGATTCTCAGTAGTAACCAACAGAGGAGAGGAACATATGTTGTAGATATGACTGCACAAACATGACTGCCATTCTCGCCTCTAGACCTTGTATTTGTTTCTAGTTTCATGCTCCTGCCTGTTCTCTCTTTCTCCAGTCAGTCTTGATGCCAGCCTCCTTCATAGGCTGCTTTCCACACCTGGGAAGGACTTCTGAGGGATCTGATTCCTCTGTCAGGAGTCCTTTAAGGTTAAATGCAAGACTCAATGCCTACAGAAAATTCATCTAGTCAGGTTGTTGATGGAGTGGTGTGGTGCTGTCAAATCACTTCCTTCTACTTGTCTGTTCCCTACACTCCCTAATCACATTGGCTTGTTACATCCATGTCTGGTTTTTTAGCTGATACCTGCACAGTATCCTCCTCCCCATCCTGGGCTCCTCACCTCTGTGATAACGCAAGCACAGAGCAAGAGCAGCAGCTCTGCTCCACCCAGAGATGTGCCTGGGATGCAGCTGTGTCTCTCCCTGTCTCTCCTTGCAAGAAGTGTAAGCCCAGGCAGTGGGTATAACCCATGGTTTGGGTAAATGATCTGGTGTCTTGTTCTTGTCTGCGTAGTATTTGAAATAGACAGGGAGTTCTATTCTCCTGTTTGTCACGTCTCAGAGGGGTTTAAGCACGAAGTACTCAGTTCAAGTGGTACTGGAGAAACCTGGGAGGCTGAAATAGCATCTTTGGTGGCAACACAAAGAAAGAATATCCAAATGTAACAAACCTACGCATAAATCCATAAAGCATCCTGTTCTCTTTCAAGCACATTTTGTAAGCACACCTGCTCTATATACAGGCTGTATCTGATCCATAAAAGACCTTTGTCTATTGTAGAGTACAACAGTTATAGAGATCCTAATGACTTCTTTTTGTTCTTGAAAAAGACAGATACAAAATTAGTTTCATTTGAGGAAAAATCAGCCTTTTATCTGTAGCTGCAAATTATTTAGAAGTTATTGGACTGTACTACATAGCAGGAGAAAGAAGGCAAATGGCCAGAGCTACTCTTCCACCTTTCATCCACAACTTCCATTTGGCTACTATAAAAATGTTCTCAAAAAATGTCCTTTACAATGACTCAAAGTGGAAGACACCTTCCACCTGCTATCACTGTAAAATTGTGATATAAACCTCATAGCTAGACTTGTAAACTAATACTACTTTAACTTCTCCTTGACCAAACTAATTCTAAAAAAGCATTAAAACTTTTTCAGTGTTATCTGTATCTGCAAGATTATTTATTTGGGGGAAGAAAATAGTTCCAGGTAATTGGAACATGATTTTTTACATATATGGCTTTGCTAAGCAAGTCAAAGATTATGATCACCATAACCAAATATCCTTAATTCAAAGTTCACATCAGGATACAGATACAGAGCACTGCTTGTAAAAATTCCTGAGTTTAGTTTGTCATGGCCAAAGACTTCAAAACTAGGCCTCTATATTCACATTCAGACATTTGAGTAAGTTCCCTGATTTTCAACACTTGCTGCACCACCATGAGCAATTCCCACTGGTTCTTTTGCAGCTTGTTCTCAGAATGAAGAACTCTTCACAAGAAAATTCTGCCTTGCTGTTAAGTCTGGTTTCACATAGATTCCATAGAATATACATTATATATTCAAAAAACCTGGCAGAGATTAAAAGCATGCCTATAGCCACATTCAGGAGTAAAAA
>VXBN01014675.1:264150-276588 GCA_013397395.1 Sinosuthora webbiana | reverse complement strand
GGCCCGGGGCGAGCCCGGGGCTCCGGGCAGAGCGTCCGAGCAGCCCGAGCGCCGCTCCCGGGGAAGTCAGCGAAGTGCCGTTCGTTCGGGTCCCCTCGCCGCAGCATGGGCTGTGCCTCTCTCTTCCCGGAGCATCGACCAACCTCTCCGAACCTCCAAACTAAAACCGGGGTCAGGTTCTGGTCCGGGTGATGATGCTGCAAGGCAGTGACCGTGTGTGCTCTTCCAAGACAATCAAACAGAGCTTTGTGGGCTTCTTGGTAATTGAGAATGGTACTTGAAGCTACGAGGCAGAAGGATGGTGGACCTTTCTCTGATTTACAGCTTCTCCAAAAGCAACGTTCAGGCACAGTGTGCGTAGGCATCACTACGAGAAAACACAGGCTTTGTGGAGTGGTAGCTACATGCAGGATTCCACCCTGCCCATCAGACTGGTCAGCAGGTTTGCATGTCAGAGAACAAACTCTAGTGAGGGTATGCAGAGGAAGCTTTGAGATACTGCATGATGCCCAGAATATATTTAGAAGGTCTCTTTCCAGTCTCCTGGTTACTAAAGGTTTTCGGTGCCTATCAAACTCAGAGCAGTTTAAACATCTTTAGACATCACAACTAAGTGTGTATGAATGTGCTTTTCAAGGCAGAAAAATTCAATTTGAGAATAAACTATAAAAACAACTTTAAACATAGATTTGACATGTGCTCACGAGTCCTGATGCTCACACCACCAATAACTGCATCAAACCCAAAGGCACTATGTGGCAGGTATTTTCCCTACAATTCCCTCTGCCTCAGAGAGGCTAAAGAAAATGAAATTCATAGGAATCTCCAATAATTTAATAGAATATTCTTATTTGAGTTTATCCTATTGGTGTACTTATTGCACACTTTCCTCTAATACTTATAGCATCAGTTCCCACTAGAGCAAAAGTACAGAATTCTCGGGCAAAATGTTTCCTGCTCTGTCCTGTATCACTGTATCAGGACATTAAAACAGCAGTCCATGGGCTACAGTCTTCAAAAAATATACATTAGTTACTGGTATTTCTACATGAATTCAGTAACAAGCTATCTGAAAACTAGTTAACTTCTTATCTGAATGATTATGAGATTCTGTCAGAGCTAACGATCTGACACTTGAAGTACTGTAGAATGGTGGTGTTCACTGCCCAGGTAGGTCTCATGCAGCACAGTGGGACGGCCTCTGAAATCCTGGGTATAAACACTGCTCTGCTAACTATGGATTCACTTAGCACCTGTTCCTCTTGAAGGTGTCATAATGAGGACTGGAAAGCTCTTTTTTTGTTCCTATTTTAGGCTTCTGCTATGTACAGCACCTTAAATAACCCCTACATAACATATTAAAAAAAAAACCCAAAAAAAACCAAAAAAAAAACCCCAAAAAACAACCAGCCAGCACCCTCTGGTGGAAAAGAACGCAGAGAAGACAAGTAATGTTACTCTAGATGTCATCGGCCATATAATTTCCCTAAATTTTAATGAAATGCTTCTGTCTATAATTCAACTGACTTTTGACATAATATTCAATTTCATTTTTTCCTAAACCCATGCACAATACAAATGTACTATGCTACTTATATAGTTCATGAAATGTAGCATCCATGGGATTTGGCTTCATTTTCTCTGCATGATTATTGCTGGAAGAGTATAAATTCTGTATGTCATGTTCATTAGCTATTCTACCTTCCCCTCAACCTGTTTTCAAGAAGTTTGCATTATGAAATGTTAAGCAATGGGGCCTGTGTCTGCGTGTACACAAAGATCAGGTGAACAGAACTGGTTCTTTTTAACCTAAATCATTTTTTTTCCTTAGCTGTCTTAACAAAACTTTTTTAGAAAATCTTTGTCTTCTGTTTTCTGCTTTGCTGAAAGAGGTATTTCATAGCACTTTAAAAACAAATATCCAATCTCTGGGTCTGTTTTTCCCTTGATGCTGAATTCAGATGTGTCAGCTAGGATGAGAAAAATTCAGGTATTTCAGAACATTCATAGAATCAGAATGATTTGGGTTGGAAGGGACTTAAAACCTCATCTCATTCCACTTCCCGGCAATGGGAAGAGACACCTTCCATGGACCAGGTTGCTCCAAGCCCAGTCCAAGTGGCCTTGGACACTTCCAGGGATCCAGGGGCAGCCACAGCTTCTCTGGGCACCCTTTGCCAGGGCCTCAGAGGGAAGAATTCCTTCCCAATATCCCGTCCAGGCCTGCCCTCTGGCAGTGAGAAGCCATTCCCCCTAGTCATGGCACTCCAGGCCCTCATCCCCAGTCCCTGTCCAGCTCTCCTGGAGCCCCTTTAGGCACTGAGGTCTCCCCAGAGCCTTCTCCTCTCCAGGTGAGCACCCCCAGCTTTCTCTGCCTGTCTCCATAGCAGAGATGCTCCAGGCCCCTGATCATCTATCTCAGTGGCCTGGATACCAGTGGGACAGTATGTTTATCTCACTCCGAGGTCTTGTTTACCCCATTCTGCATTACTTGAAGTTTCAGACTTTGTAAGAAGGGAATTTAAAGGGAGGTTGTGCTGTAATAGTTACACTGTCCTAGCCAGAGACTAACCCACTCAATTCCAGTCCAACCAAATCCCACTACCAGTCAAGACAACCATGGCCTACCCTGGGCCTGCTGCTGTTAAATTCGAGTTTGTGGGTGAGGAGTATACCTACACTTGCTGGGAGCCCTACTGATACATGTGGCAGAACATAAAACATAAATGCTGCTGTAGGAACAAAGCAGGATGTCCCTCCTCAGCAGACTTGCCTTGGAATGGCATGGATGGATTGCCACCACCTGGCGGGGTATCTTGTTTTGCTCTGAAAATTGGATGAGATTTTGGAGCACACAACTGAAATGATCATCATCTGTTCAGAACTGAGCAATTAATGCTGGGAAAACAGGGAAACTTCAAGAGTAGTTCTCTCAAAGACCTGATTTCTAGTTGGTAGATCAATATTAAAATGCTTCTTGTAACACTTCAGTAATAGCATCTAAAATGCAAGCCCCTTGGTAATTAAATATCTAAATGTAGACACTGACACCACAGACTTGCTCTAGAAGCATTTTAATTTACAAACAGCAATTCCGATTGACTTTATACCATAAAAAAAGCAATTTACAAGCAAGAAACAAATTCATCAGAACAAAATAAAGCAGCACAGAAATATTCATGTCACAAATCTAAAAACAAAGTGAATACAAGAGTAAAATATCATTTGAATAAATATATTAAAGTTCATGCTGTAAAATAATCCTTAATGGCAAGTTACTAATTCTTACAGCATCAGCTTAGCTAGCTTCATTTACTTCACGTGGCGATGAAGTGCAGAGGTGTGAGGTTCCCGGTTTATATTGCAAGATAATGACACCAAGTCAAGTCATTCAAACTGTTCAATTATTTATCTTGAAAAATAACCATACAAATAAAAGTTATTTAAAAATACAAATTTTCAGTCAGAAACAAACACTGTTAAAATCGTGCAAGAGCTCTACCTCTAACCAGATCTACAACCAGAGGTTCTCGGGCTGAGTCCAAAGGCTGAAACCCCGGCCTGTGGGAATGGGAGTCAGCAGTTCTGTATCTGCCACAGCAGGATACAGCTACAGGAGCAAGAAGCAAACCTGCCCAGTCAGTGACACCTGGCTTCACATCCCCTGAAGAAATACAGGAACACATGTCCCAGGCTTACTTATTTGTTTAGCTTTTTTTTTTTTTTCTTTTTCTTTTAATGTAAACTTGCGTAACTTAAGTTAATGCTGCCACAGGGATGTGCAAGTAGTATTAAATCTACAATATTAAATACAAGTATTCTGGCACTTGATAAAATATATGTAAAATGCACACAGATTATAAAGTTTGAACATTTTGAATGACTTTACTAAACTTCCAATTTGATCACTGAGTATTATGAAATTTACAATTCATGAAATAAAGAGATTCATATAAAGAATTTACATAATTCCCCAAATACTTTCAAATATAAAATTTAATAAATAACCCTGACCAGTCAAAAAGCACCATTCAAGGGTAAAATTCCCTTGGAAAATAGATTAGGTGTTGCATATTTGAGTCCCTTTTAATGGTTTCATGTGAAACCTGTTTAGAAAAATGACAATAAAAGAATCACAGTAAACTAATACAAAAATTCAAATAATATATATATATATATATTTAAAGGTAAAGCTTATTCAATATTTTCCCAGCCCTTGATTTTATTCCTGTTGTTCTTCCCATAATTCAGCCGAAACATATTAAGAGGCCTCATTGTGTTGTCTGAAAGTAAACCAAAGGCTTCAGCATAAAACATGAATTTATGCTGGGGAAGACTGCGTTAAAACTCTCCATTTAGGCCTACAGTCTACCCTGCTGACAGTGAACTGACAGTATCCTTTATGCTACAGAAAGATTTCACACTCAGAAAGCAGAGCCAATCTTGAGGCCTTAGCGACCAAACTGAACTTTTAATACACTTTAAGTATTTACAAAGCTGTTTTCTAAATGTATTTACAAGTTTAAAAGAAATAATATGGAAGATAACTGATAAAACTAAAATAATAGTTTTAAACCAGAAACATTAGCAAAGGTATAAAATCCTTTATTTTCACAGTTTGTCAGAATAGGTTAAGCATCTAGAGGAAAGGACACTGTCACTGTTTTCACATTTGTCTAGAATTAAAAAGGTAGATTAAGAAGAGACTCAATTATGAACCAGCCTGTGTAATTTCATTACTTATTTTGCTGTCAAATATTTCTTCACATATTTCATTGACTTCTGCATTTATTGTAAATGAAATGTGTAACAGCTCCGTGCTGAGAGCCGCACAGACACGGCCCGGCGCTCCCACCGCCCGCTGCAGCAGCGGCTCCCGCCCGGTGGGCTGGGCACACTCCGGGGGTGACGCCCCGTGCGTGTGCCGGGGCCGGGGCCCGCGGGGGGACAAGGCACGGTGGCACCGCTGCTGCCGGGGGACGGTGGCGCCGGGCGGAGCCGCAGGGCTGGGCTATGGCTTGGGGTCGGGAACTCCGCCTGGGGAGGGAACGAGCCGCGCCGGGCAGGACTCGCACGGCTCCTAGAGAAATGGATCATCTCCTGCCCCTTAATAACAGTCTGTTACAATGTTTTGAACCTGAAGCTGTACAATCAACGCGATGTTGGTTTTTTTTTGTTTGTTTGTTTGTTTGTTTGCTTTTGTCTGAGACAATTTTGGATAAGTCACTCTTTGGTAAACTCAAACCATTTTAATACATTTACAAATACAAATAACAAGATTTAAATAATGCTAAGATTGTGACACAGAGAAATTCAAGAAATATAAATTTGTACCCATATCCTGCTATCCTCAAGTCATCCTTCCAGGGAAAAAGTCACACCAAAGGCACCACAGCACAGGTTCAAGATAAAGGGTTAAGAATAACTGTACATTTCTTGGATTTTGCATGTCTCAAACTTAATTTACCAAAACATACTTTTTGCATTTAATTATGTGAAACAAACACTCAAGGAAAAAACTGCATCAGAAACACCATGTTTTTAGGTGGGTAAACATACAGACTACCTGCCTTAGACACAGACTATCCCTTCCCTTACTGGAAACAAAATTTCTGATGTTGCTTCTAGGAGAGAAACATCTCCCCACCCCCTGCCTCTTTATTCAGGCAGTTTTAGGACAAAGAGGCAAATAATGTACTCAATTTAACTGACACTGCTCCAATGGAGCAGGTGGAGGTTATACTGTAAATCCATGTTTGCGAGATTAATTCTTATTGCAGACTGTCACAATATTAAGAACTAGTGTATTTAATAAAGCTACTGCACAAATATGCCCCAGCTTCACAGGGGCCAAAAAGTTTTACAAGATAGCAAACCTACCTGTTTCTTTCCAATAATTTAGAAAATAGCTTTCATTTTCTAATTTTTGGGAGTTAAACAGCATGTTCACAAATGTATTTTCAGGATCACCTAAACAAACGTAAGACCCAACAATATAAAACCTGTATCCTAAAGAAGTATATGATTAGTTTAATACTTAATTCTATTCATCAGGTAGAATTCAGGTCGAATGTTAAACAGTAGTGTTTGCCAGTCCATGCTTTTGAGGTCTCAAGCCATTGGCTTTTTGTGGTATGGGTTTTGTTGGTGTGGATGTTTCGGTGGTTTTTTAATTTTTTTTTTTAATTTTTTGTTTTGTTTTGTTTTGTTTTAGTTTTTCCTGTTTGGTTGGGGTTTTGGGGGGGTTGGTTTGTGTAGGGAGGGCTTTTGTTTGTCTATTGTTGGGGATTCTTTTTCTTGACCATTATGATTATGTTTCACATTTCATATATTATACTGACCTAAATTATGAAGTTAGCACCATATTAAAAACACGTATTTGGTGAAACAAAAAAGATTTAGAGTATTTTTAAAGTTGTTGGTAGCTCCTTTGTAGAGAAAAAACCACTGAAAAAAACAGAGAAGCCCTAGCAACTCTGTAATACTCACACATGAAATAACATATTGCTCAAAATTCCCATAGAGTATTTGTTTTTCTATACAAAAAAAGTACAAATTCCAAGTGTTGGCATATCACTTGGAGATTTAAGTAGGAAGTCAACGTGCACCTGAAAACAGCTCTCTGTGAAGAGACCTATTAAAATACTGCTTGGAAATACTGTGGTTTAAACGACATCTCTCTCATGTTTTAACCAACCATGAAGAGTGATGAAGTTAAGTTTAATTACCTGGTATGGTTCTACAGTACGAAATGAAGGTAGATTCTGAGGCCAGTAAAAACACATTTTAGACCACAATGCTACTTTTAGATTTGCTAATATTATATATATATATGTGTGTGTGTGTGTATATCTATATATATATAGATATATCTATCTCTATATATATAAAAAGGTCAGCACCACAGGTTGTCCAGCTTGCATTCTAGACAACTAACAAAACCTTTAAACAATTTAACCATAGTTTAATAGATTTATGGCATTTGGTTTATATACGTTATAAAGCAAAGCTATTAAAACAAGGTAATTCACTTTGCTCACTTTTGCACACAAAGTAATAGTTTAATAAAATGAATACCAAACAACATTCGTTTAAAACCAAAACCATCCTCCCAAAGTCCAAAGTTCTAAACCCTAGGCAGAGAGGAGTCCTAACAGTTGATAGAGTGGCATATGGTATTAGCCTTGACATACTTTTACATTCACCTCAACCAGAACAGGGAAAGTGAAAGCATTTTATATATATAAAGTGAATTTATATATATAAACAGACTGACTACCAAAACCAGTTAGTAAGAGTGAACAGATCTCATTGAGACAGGAGAAGAATCAAAGCTGTAATATTCTTTCTCCTCACTGCTGTGTAACTCATTACCAGCAACAGGATTTAAGAAATAAAGGAAATTACAGCTTCTTTGAGCATTCAGCAGAGCTGCCAATCTTATTCTAGTATCTTTCTCCACTGGCATTGGTGTCTCACCAGATCAATCAATAGGGACACTAAAGCAGACGCTTCCTAGCCTTTCCCAGAACACTGTCTTTATATTCTGAGCATCTTAAAATCTAAAAAAACAAACCCCAAACAATTCATTCTCCTTCAAAAAAAAAAAAGAAAATACTTCTGAAGTCTTCTCCAGAAACCATTTCTAACTGATTTCCAGGAGGTCAGGAAAATGAAAAGGCTGTTACACTTGTACTGAAGATTACTGAAAGAATAATACTTCAAAAATACATTAGTAATGTGCTTGTTTGTGTTTCACTTGGATGTAAGATTTTAATCAGATGTGTTAGACATTGCATGAATTTCCATACTAGAATCCATGGCTTCAGAAGCTGAAGCATCATTATCTACTTTCTGTTCCACAAATGCTTCTGTTCTGTCTGGAGACTCAACCCTGTTTCTCACTTCTGTAACCCCCGGGTGATTTTTTCGCAAGTGCTGGTTTAGTGTACCCTGGAAAGGAAAGCATTTTCCACAGATCTCACAGCGAAAGGGTTTGTCATCTGTGTGACCACGAATATGATACTCAAGTTGGTCCTTACGGGTATATTTCTTTCCACAAAACTTGCACACAAAAGGAGTTATTCCCATGTGCAATCGCATGTGCCGATCAAGACTCCCTTTCTGGTTAAAAGATTTGCCACAGTAAATACAAATTAGCCTTTCATTGTATGGATACCAATGACCTCTTGCATTTCTTTCCCGTGGACTATTTTCATACCCTGGATTACTCACCATGGATTCACTGTCAGCCCCTTGCACCAAGCCCTGGACATCACTATGCAAGTGACCCGTAGGTACTCGTTTTTGGCGTGCACGACCCCCTCTGAAACAGCTCAGCATTGACCTTGAAGGACTTGTATTGCTCAGGCTTCCAAAGGTTTCTGACACACCTGTAGCCTGTGATGAGGCATGGGTAAATGAATAAACATGTTGTAAAACAGACCCATAGGAACCAACATTTACTGCCACCACCTGCTCTCCATCCACCATTTCAGTGTGATATCCATCATCGCCAAGGGAAGAGCTATCAGAGCAGCTCGGCCTGTCGGACTTTTCCATTTTAACTTTCACCTCTGCAATCTGACTTTCCCTTACTATGAGATCTCCTTGCTCATGATCACCTTCAATCTGAATCTCATATTCAGAGATACTCCCACTGCTCCCTCGGTCTGAATGCCCTTCTTCTTGCAGACGACTACGAAGAGTTTTGCCTGGAGTAGTTTCCATCCGAAGATCGCTGCCTGCTGTTGACTGTCGCACCTGAGAGCAATAGGGAGGAGATATCTCAATAGGGTTGGCAAAGTAGCTGCTGTCTTTAACACCATTGCGATTCTCTGAATTTTCTTCGGCACCGACAGTGACAGAATCAACATCACCAACACTGATCTTCGAATGGATACTCTCCAGTATCTGTGTGCACTTGTCAATGACGCACTGCATCTGTAGGAAGCTAGCTGCAGTCAGAAAACTGACAACGTCCTTCAGTTGCAAGGACATCCTTCCAGTGTAACAAAAAGAAAGCAACTGTTCAAAAACATTGGGGTTTTTAATAACTGATATAGATAGGCCACTCATGGTGCTTAATGCTGAATGGTCACGGAAATAGGGAGAACTGGCAGCTAGGACGGCTTTGTGGGCACGGAACGGCTGACCCTGGATGTGCACGATTATGTCACAGAGCTTCCCCTGCAGGCGGAGTTCGTTTAACTGGCTCAGAACCGTGTTGCTGTACTCTGGCACATCAAACTGAATGAAACTGCTGCTGTCCATTTCTACAGATGTAAAGAGTAATCTGAAAGAAAAATTAGGAGATTTAAAATAGAGAATGAATACTAAGTTTTCCATTTCAAAAACAAATGCTAGCAAATGTTTAGGTTAAATCGCCACATTGATCTGTTAAAGGTGCATTACAACAACACATTTAGCATAAATATCCGATATAATGAAAATGTAGAGTCTTAATCTACACATTTCTTGCATTTCTGTACTTTGAATTATCCCTCTGCAACTTTCACAATGCAATTGCTCAGAATACATCACAGTCTCCCTGGGACAGTCTGTCCTCAAAGAAACTTTGCGATTTCATTCCCTGGCAAGAAGTGCAGAACAATCCATCCTCCCAAAAAGAGTATCAATTTTATAGCCATTAGGCAAGATAAACACTTCAGAACCCTGAGTAGGTGTTCAAGCCTGGTATTACAGTGCTACTTGCAGGGAACTGCACTGTTACATTTCCCAAAAATGATTGTTGGAAGGTACTTCATGAAGTTTTGAAAAATCTCCTAAGGAAAAGTCACAGGCAGCTTGAGCTGGACTCAATGATCCTTTTGGGTCCCTTCCAAATCAGAATATTCTGTGATTCTGTAAACTCACAGCAGGGTCAAGTACACTCACTGTTAAAAAGTAATGCATTTCGTCTTGCTTTAGCTTTCTTTCACCCCTGCCTAGGAGTTATGCAAAGTTAAGGCAAAGTCCTGTAAAATTTGAGTCTGAGCACCTGTCTATGACTAGGTCCTCTCTTAACCTTTTCTCAAAAGTAGGTCAAAGTGTTTTAAGGTTGTCATAGCTATTATGTATCCAAGAAACTGGCTGAAGGCACAGGCCAAAACTGGACACCAGGTTCACTAAGTCCTAGAAGGGCTCTGTGTTGAGCCTCATATCTATTTCTGTAGGAGATGATGCAGTCACACTCAAAAGAATCATATAAATTCTCTTTGAATCCGCATTACATCTATTCATCAGGTTTTTATACAACAAATGTAGCCCACAAAATGGCTTTAATAGTAGTGGATCGCTGCCCTGTATCTTCAAACAAAAGTGTTCATTGAAGTAACCTGTGAACATCAGAGGGATAGGCACTTAACAATTCTTATTAGATTTCAAAAGAAATTTGCTTTAAAAATTATGTTCTATGAAAACTCTTATTTAATTTAAAAAACAAGAATAGATGTTGACAAACCACGTTAGGTACTTAATTTTACTGACATCATACAGTAGCAGCAGAGAAGCATCGTATAACTATAACACGAAGCTGTGTGTCTGCCAACATAGTATTAGTTTCTGCTTCTAAGTCTGCACCTGTTTCATTTCCTTCACTCACTGAAGTATGATTCACCGTTCCCACAGCCAGGTGAATGACACAAATTATACTCATTTTAACTCACACTAAGGTGTGAGAAAAGGCCCCTTGCATTTTCTTAAATTAGCTCAGCAACAAGGAATCCTTGAAAAAAAACCACATTACGAACCATTACTGTTGTAGCATGTCTGAGAACAGAAATACACAGAAAAGCTAGGAGGGTCATAATGAAAATTAAGACAAAAACAAACAAAGTACTCCATGACACCCAAAATGCCTCTACCAATCAACGAGTGACAGGACAAGAGGAAACGGCCTCAGCCTGTGGCTGAGGGAGGTTCAGGTTGGAAATCAGGAAGAAATTCTTCACTGAGAGGGTTGTTAAGCATTGGAACAGGCTGCCCAGGGAGGGGGTGGAGTCACCATCCCTGGAGGTGTTAAAGAAACAACTGCATGTGGCATTCAGTGCTCCGGGTTCACTTAAAAATTAGAAACCTCAATAGAAATAATCTCTTAAATTTTGACTCTAGAAATCAAATTAGCACAACAATAGCTGCAGGTACGTACTTATTTCTGAATGTAAAAAAAAAGTTACCAGGAGGCAAACTGGATATAAGCCAAGATCAAAAGGTGCCTTCCAAACCAAACTATCCTATGTGTTTATGATTCTAGTATCAACAAACGTATTGTGTCAGATAAATAAAACAAAGGGGCATGTTGGTGACACATACACTTCAAAACTGCAAGATCTTACAAGCAATGATCAAAAACTTTTATTTTGTGCACAAATTTCACGATATCCCATTATGTAATGCTAAACTGTCACATTTTCTGAATACCTGACAACTTTGAGATGTCACTACCATTATGAAAAAGCCTCCAGCCTGTATTTTGAGACTAAGGATATATATAGCCAGAACTTTCACAAGTGGGAAGAGAGTCTTGAACCTTCTGATATTACAATTTGATTTACGACCAAGGTAATAGTTAATCACTACTGTGCATTTTATTCTGTCCACTTTCTTTTCTGTTTTTGTTTGTTTGTTTGTTTTTGTTTTTGGTTTGTTTTTGTTTTGTTTTGTTTTTTGGGGGGGTTTTGTTTGTTTGGGGGTTTTTTTGTTCTTTTTTTTTGTTTTTTAACAGTAGCCATTCTTCATCAAATTGCTGACTTTTTGGCTCTGATGTTTCTTTTAAGCAATGAAATGACTATGTTCTCTAGATATCAGTAACATTTTTTGCAGTAGATTTAAAAAAGCTGCAAAGAGCACATTTTTGTGGTATTTTCCCAGCACACTACTTGGGACAGATGGAACTGTTTGGAGCTGTCCCTGGACAGGCAATGAAGCACAGTCACATTCTGATCCAGATGTTGAGTATTCTGTAACATGTAACAACTGCAGTGCAGCTTAATCCTATATCACTTTGTCTTCCCTTGAAAACCAGGCTTATCCACATTTATGTTTCTGAGACTGTTCTGGCTTGTTCCAAATTAACTCTCAACTCTGATTTACTCTAAGCCAATTCCAATTCTGCATGCTGTGCACACCTGCCGGGATTTGGAAAAAACCCTTTGCATTACAGAGCTTGGGGTTTCACCAGAACTTCCATCTTCTCTGACGGAGCGGCAGCAGCTGAAAGGTCCCCCAGCTCCTGGCAATAAACACCTCCCCGAAGGGGGCCAGCTCCGTCCCGCCCCGGCCCGCCGTGCCGAGGCTCTTTGGCCTCGCTCGGGTTAACAGCGGCCCCCGACACAGGCGCGCCCGCCCGCCCTCCCCGCGGCCAGCGCTGCACCCGAGCCACCGGCTCGGCTTACGCGACAGCTCCCGCCGAGGCACGGGCGGGCGACAGGCGCCTGG
>VXBN01014675.1:164587-253377 GCA_013397395.1 Sinosuthora webbiana | reverse complement strand
CCCACCCCGGCCCGCACCGGAAGCGGCTGCCCCCCTTCCGGCGGGCACTTGCGCGTCCCTGTCGCGTGACGATCGCCCGGCCCTTCTGCGCCCTGCCCGCAGGGGGGCGCTCACCCGGGGCGGCGGTGGCGCCCCCTGCTGGCTTCATGTGGGAGCGCATGGATCCGACCGGAGCGTCAGTGCGAACGGTCCGCGCCCCAAAACTCCCGGGCCGAGCCGTGCCGTGCCGTGCCGTGCCGTGCCGTGCCGTGCCGTGCCGTGCCGTGCTGTCCTGCCCTGCCCTGCCCTGCCCTGGGCTGTCCTGTGCTGTGCCGTGCTGTGCTGCGCTGTCCTGTCCCCTCCCTTTGCGGCGCAGCTGCTGCCCCGGGCAGTACTCTCTGCGCTGCAGTGGGCACTGCCGGCAGGGCACCGGCAGACACCCCGGCCGGAGCCCAGTGTCCCCCCAGGCGCCGGGTACCGGCAGACACCCCGGCCGGAGCCCAGTGTCCCCCCAGGCGCCGGGTACCGGCAGACACCCCGGCCGGAGCCCGGTGTCCCCCCAGGCGCTGGCTCGGCCGCGGGTCCCGCACGAACCCGATGTCCGGGGCACGGGACTGTCCTTCAGCCAAAGCCTCCCCACGGGCACGCAGCCACCAGGCTCCTGGTGGAGCCTTTGCACGGTTCAGGCTCGGTCCCGCCCGCTGGAGCCCGAAGGCGGGCTGGTACAGCTGGTACAGCCCTGAGCTGTGGAGTAGAATTCTGAGATCATGGTGGGGTATTACAAACAAACCCTCATTTTCTCTTTCATAATTTTGGAAGCTACTAAAGTCTTTGCTGAGATGGATTTCTGCATTCATGCGATACAGCATCTTAAACAGGATTAATAATAATGCGTTGTCCTCTATCCCACCTGATCCTTTGCCAGTAACGAAGTCTTGAATTTTGTTCAAGTTTACAGAACATATACAACCTTGCTCTTTTTTATAACACTATCAGTGAAAGACTTGGAATATTATATTGGCTCAGCATTTATATTGAATTAGCACAGGCAGTCCCCATTAAGAGTTAGGATCCCACAGGGCTGAGTAATGAATAAACAAAGGATGTTCCTGCAGAAATATTTGTGGAAAAAGGGATGCAAGACATGGCAGCTGGTTACAGCACACTTAGTGGGTGGAATAAGTGGGAGAAGGGCATTGTGGTGTGAGTCATATATCATTATTATTTGAAATACAGAAAAAAAATCATTCTGTATGGTTAAGAGCACTTCTCAAATTAGCATTGAAACTCTTGTGCTCTGAGCTCCTGTAAAGGTTTACTTTACAGGATTAGGGGAATTAACAACTACTTTTGCTACCTTTTTCTGCTTTCCAGCATTTTCTTCAGGAAAAAAAACCCATGTTTTTAAAGGTAAAATCTGCCACAGTGCCAGTTATGATTAAACATGCGTGTGGCATGAAAAGCATTTTGGACTTCCTTCATGTGATCAATTCTGCAGTGTTCATGTGATAACACTGACTGCAGGAGGGCGGCTGCAGGGTCAAGGCCTAGTTTATTAAATCAAAATTCATGTTTTACAAAGGAAGCAAATGGAAACAGCATTAACTAATGTTTGTATGTTTTACTTTTTCCTGAGGTTATGGAAGTTTGGGTCAAATTCATGAATGATCATTCATCTAAGCTTAGAGACCATAATTTTTCTCTCTTGAATGCTTTTTTTATTATAGTATGTTTTCTTAACTCCTCTGTACTCCCTGCTGTGATTCATTTAAATAATTTATTTTTAAGGCAGTGGGTTTCATACCTATGCTGTTATAACAAGAAATACAATGTTCTAATAAGTGAGCTGAAAGGGAATTTTTTCTTGACATCTGATAGGCTGACACAGGTGTCTTTCCAAAGCACACTTGTTTGGATTTTGAGATGGACATAGTCTGCATCACCTTGTGTTGGTAAACAAAAGGTCTCTATAATTCTTGCATGACAAGATTCTGCAGTTCTATGAGGAATTCTATGATGAAGTTTTAGCTTCACTGTGATGGTGAAAAAAATGTCTTTAGGCCTGTCCCATGGTGTTCATATATTCAGAAAGTTTGTATTCTTGGTACATCTAGTAAGGTGACACTGGTTATACTTTGCTGTATGAGTCAGACTTTAACTACCAAACTACTCAGAAGGGCAAACTGATACTTGTGGATTCTGTGTACTTACATAGAAAACTTTCCTTCTGCAGAAAACTTGAGGTTTGATGCACAGACCCTGCTCAGATAAACCTCTTGCTGATTTTCAGTCACGGAGAACTTGTGTCAGAGACAATTAGGGAGGGTTTTTTTTTTCTTTATTTAGCTTCTTCATAGTTTTAAAATTTCTCTAAGTGAGAAGAAAAAATTGATACAGCTGTAATTATGTAGGGTGGGTCATTTGTATGTTGCCAGTTTTGGTTTTACATTAGTATAAAATTTTATATTTCAGCAGACAGCCACTGTCACTAAATGCATTGTAGCACTATTGCTCAGAAATACAACAATCTATTAATCTCCCCATTATATTATTGAAGAATTAAAAAACCAGTGAGCATTGATAGAAGTCTAGGAAATAATTATGTGTGTATCAAATATTTATTGTTTTCTCATAAAAAAGGGAATGCCACAATGATAAGACAGATACACTTTACAATGTAACAAAAAAATTGTAAAATTTTATAGCACTCATCAAGAACAGGAAAGTATTCCATTCCACAACACCTTTAAATTTTAAACAGACACACATTGCAAAATCCCTTGAGCAAACCTTAAATAATACATTATAAAAATATAAATTTAATTCTGCTTCTCCCCAAAAAGGGACGGCTGTGTGCTGAGACGACCATCCTGTGTTGAAAATAGACCCCAACATTGATGTGTGCAGAAAACAAACCAACCAAACAAACCCCCATTTATGATCCAGCTATAGACTTGTCTTTATTGTACTTATAAAATATACATAGCCTTTTATTGAATTGCCTGCTGTCGAAATCTGCAAGAATTTTATTGCTTTTTACTGTCCTGGAGAGGAATAAAGCAGCAGCCTCTGTGTAATTTCATAAGAAGCAAGGACACTGAATCTAATTTTGCTGGATATTGGCTCAATCATAAAAAAACATGCAATGACCAAAATTTAGAATTTTGGGATACAGAGTATCTGTATGTTTCTCCTCATTTGTATTTTCAAAAAAATTTCTATTATATTTATATCTGAACACGTTGCATCACACTGCACTGTGTGCACTATTGTAAGCTTTGCATTTATATATCTCTCATGATAGGTGCACGAGTCTGTTCCAGTATTAAATCAGGGCTTGAGTCTGTGCACTTTACAGCAGTATCTCCTTTCTTTCACTTTGAAATGGGGTGGAGTGGACTCTGCAATACAATGGGAATAGGGTGGGCTTGGCTACTGAACAAAATGCTTTCCTTGCCTCTCATTGCCTTTCCTCTGAACTTAGTGAGGGATCAAAGCATGATGTGCCCAGGCTGTCTCCAGAGAAGCCACTATCCATGAACCTGAAAACTGGGATATAATTTTAAACGAAAATGTGTAACTTAGGAACTTCTCAAAAGATTCACAGCATGCTGCTGTTGGCTGTGTTTCCAGTCTTGGGATCCACTGCGTCGTTCCCAAATTTCCCGGACATCCGAGAGAATACTGGACCAATATATGCCTAGTTATTTGTTGCATACCTTCAGGGGTGAAAAAAAACTCCTGAAAAACTATTTCACCTCCTATTTGCCCAATACTGATACTGAGCAACAAGATCAGTTTAACAGTTCAAGGAAAAAGTAGGAAGGAAAAGTACTTTTCTCTTACAAGTTTTGTAGTTTTACATGAGGAAAGGGACGCAGGAGCTCATCGTACCAGGCATGGTCCATCTGCTCTTATCCTGTAGGGTCCCAAAGCACTTCACAGTTCTGATGCAGCCTTGACCTAAGTCCCTGAAACTTTGATCACTGGGGACTGAAGATGTACAGAATCAAATGAAGAAATAATAATCCTACTGAAAGTTTTGAATGCAAGGGGATATGAAAGGAGAAAATTTAAAGAAGGAGCAGTATTGCCCACAGATGGCTGAGAAAAATAAATCATCTTCTCAGCACAGGACATATGAGGAAGAGACTGTTGCCACCAGAAGACAACAGCATCTCAGTCACAATAAGGTATGGAATGGCCTGGAAGAAGGATTTTTTTTTTACCACAAGCTGAAAAGCCCCTCGGTCATAATAAGATCTGCCTGTGAGTCATAAACTTGTTCTTATCTAGAGTGTTGAAAATCTTTACTCATCTTTTAATTCAAAATTTTGTTTGTAAAGGCCATTAAAGTTTAAATTAACTGTGTTTTCATGTAAAAATTGTGAATTTCATCCCAGGGAGAAACCTGCAGAAAGTTCCCAGGGAAAACAGTTTGGCTTCATTTGAATAAACAGAATAAACACTTCTTAGGATGAATTTGAGTATCATCACAAAATTCTGTAAAAAGAAGTTAGTGCCTGTATGGGAAAATTCATTAAGAAAAATCTATAAAGCAGAAAAACATTTTAGCTCAGCTTTAATACAGCAGCTGGGGGGAGGATGCATCTCTGATGTTGAGGTGGTGGCTTTGGCCAGTACATGTCCCGTCACTGGGGATGGACAGAGCCCTTGGAAGGCGGGCAGCAAAGCCAGCCACTGAGCCACCCTGTGGGACACCAAGGGCACCTTGAGGGGTGGGGCAGGTGGGCTGTCCTGTCCCACCCCTCTCGAGGCACTGCATGGAAAGTGCAGATGTGGCTGGAAGCACTTCAAAATCTACTTCTAAATTGTGGTGGTTGTTTTAGAGGTTTTTTTTGGGGGGGGGGGGGGGAGAAAATTCTGTGTCTCAAAAAATGTGCCTTATTCTCAGACATTTCTTTACACAATGTGTTTGTATTCCATCTGAATTTCTTTGGCTCTTGATTTCTTTGAACTGCACAGGCACTTATGAGGAGATACCTCTTTGGAACCATCATGAACAACGACAAAAAAAAAGATAAAAAATTATTTGGCACCACATGCTATATCCTGGTATTTTCAAGAAGCAGTTTGATGCCAACGACTGTAAGCAGACACGTATTTTGGAATAAACTGACACCAGGCTCCTGCAGGAATCATTTGTTATCAGATGCTGACTCTTTAAAGCTCTTAGATATTGGATACCTGCAAAAATTCAATTCATTCTTTCTTGTGAAGCAATCTGATTCTAAGTGTTTTACTGTCTAAAATCTGTCACAAGGCCAGGAATGAGACATAGAGCACTGTGTATGAACTGGTGCTGTCTATTCTTTCAGCAACCTCAATGAAAAAGGAACTCAAATGGGGCTTGAAAGTGTAGTTACTGAGGAAAAAAAGCCATGTTAACCTTTCCTCAGATGTACAGGCATGAGAGTTACCCAAAGATGAAGGGTTACAACTTCGAGCATGTCACTGATAGAGGATCAGAAAGGGTCGTCCCTGTAAAAATTGACTCTGTGAGTGGATCCTCCAAAACTTCTGCTCTATTCCTAAAAGCATATCTCTGGAGACCTGCTCAGACTGGGGGTGTGCTAGGATCTGCTCATGCAGGGCTGGTTCTATGTGGCTGCGTGAATGAGCTCATGGGCAGGGCCAAGGAGCTAGCTGGGCACCCTAGCAAAGGGTGTGTGGGTCCAAAACCTGCAACAACCCTAGACCTGGTGCTGGGGAATGCAGGTCATCCCCCAAAGCTAAATAGTTGCAGAGGCCAAAGTGAGTATTGCCAGCCAGTTTGTCACTGGAAATGCATTTTTTAAATTTTTATTATTTTTTCTGCAATGTGAACTACTGCCTTTAAAATCAGTATGTTTGGGTTTTGATGGTGGTGTCAGTCTTGCTTTTGTGAGGCTGCAGCTCTACTGCACATGAAGGGTTTTTTTGACAGGTGGCCGAGTCTCAGGCAGGGCAGCACACAGCCAGGGCTGTCTGCAGTGACTCAGCTGATTAACTCCATAGATCACCCCGCTGCGATGGAATCAATGGCTGTGGTTAAAGGTCTGTTAAAAGGTTTTTCCAGTAATGAGTTTATAACAAAGCTGCCACCAAATAGTTTAGTGCCATGTGTTTTGTCCTTTATTGATTTCAATAAAAAGGCTAATTTGGAGATATGCTGGATTGTCATTTCTGAGGGGAGGGTGGTTAATATGACTAATGGCATTGCTGCGGCACAATGGAGACGTCGACCCTGACACACAGAGAAAAGGCAGAGTTTAGCAGGCAAAGAAAGATGTTCCAAGTGCACATCCTGGGCTTGACAAGACATGCTGCTACCCAGATGCATGCTGGTGGAAGTGCCTGTAAAAAGCACAGCCAGACCTGCCAGGTTCTCGCTTTTTCTAGAAAACCAGTACCTGTGTCCAGGCCTTGTTTGTGTTCTGCCAGCTCATGGCCCCCCTGTGGCTGTCGGCCCTCTGGGGTTCTCAAGGGACAAGGACATCCAGGCTGAGCAGGGCGGTGGGTGCTGCTGCAGGCAGAGGGACAGAGGCAGTCTGGCACGTCAGGGTGCCAGCCCAGGGTGGAGCGGGGCGGTGCCCAGGCTCAGCTCTGCCCCGGTGCCCAGGGCCCAGCTCTGCCCCGGTGCCCAGTGCCCAGCTCTGCCCAGGTGCACAGGGCTCGGCTCTGCCCCGGTGCCCAGGGCCCAGCTCTGCCCCGGTGCCCAGTGCCCAGCTCTGCCCAGGTGCACAGGGCTCGGCTCTGCCCCGGTGCCCAGTGCCCAGCTCTGCCCCGGTGCCGGCTCTGCCCCAGTGCCCAGGGTTCAGCTCCGTCCCGGTACCCAGTGCCCAGCTCTGCCCCGGTGCCCAGCTCTGCCCTGGTGCCAGCTCTGCCCCGGTGCCCAGTGCCCAGCTCTGCCCAGGTGCACAGGGCTCGGCTCTGCCCCGGTGCCCAGTGCCCAGCTCTGCCCCAGTGCCCAGGGCTCAGCTCTGCCCAGGTTCCCAGGGCTCAGCTCTGCCCCGGTGCCCGGCTCTGCCCCGAGGCCGCTGAGCAGTCCATGGTGGCAGCCGGCTCTGCCAAAAGGAGGAGCACAGGTGGTGTGGACGTGGTGCTGGTCTGCCCCAGGCCCTGGTTGTGACCAGGCTGAACCTTCAGAGCCACAGTGACATTCAGACCAAAGCTGCTGTCCTCTGTGCTCCCAGACCAAGTTAACGTTTGCAAGATGAAGCAATCTCCGTGCAAGGAGCTGCCTAATCCTCTGAGCCAGGAGATCATGGAGGGCCCCTGAGCACAGCCAGGGAGGTTCCTTCACCTTTGCATGCTGCTAGAATTCACAGAGATTATTTCTTCTGGGCTCATGTTTCCTTGGGTTTAGATCCCAATCTGTTCACTGCATGCTCTTATAAGTGTTAGGATTATAAATTCTAATGCTTTTCAGAGTGCCAGGACTATGCTCAGAAGAAGGCTGCTGTCAGAGAAGTTGATGCAAGATTTGCCACAATAGTGTAAGAACATAGAACTTACCTAGAAAAGATAATACTTTAGTGTCACACTCTGAGGTACATGGCTCTGAGACATTTGAGATTGTGCCCATAGCTTTTTAAAGAATTCTGGCTTTGGAAATATTAGCTTAAGTAGTTCTGAGCAATACTTCAGGAAAGTATTATATTGGCTTTAGCTACTATAAGTCCAGCATTAGTAACAAAACTCCAGTTAAATACTTGATAAAAAAAATCTCAAAAAACTGGATCTGTTTTAAAGCAGTATCCATTTTGGCTATATTAAAAGTTCCTTTATTTCAAAAGAAAAGGATTAAAGAGATTAAAGACAAACCCCACCAAACTAAACATAGTTTGACAATGAAGAAAGCCTGCTTAGCTGTGATCTCTTCCAAATACTAACCTCCATTCAGTGCAACATAATGGGAGCCTGCAGCTGCCTGCTGAGGACTCTGTGGTTTGCATCTTTTCTCAGTGTCATGATGGAAGGTGAGTTCACCCCCGTACCAGCTGCTCGAGCACCAGTTGCTTACAGCCCCAGACCCTGGCACACTGCAGCCGGTGGAAGGACTCCCATCCATTTCCACAGAGCTGGAACTAAGCCTGTGGTGATGAGGGCCTGTTCTCATTTCCTTTCCAGACCGCAGGCAGAGAACGCAGCCAGGGGAGAGGTCAGTGAAACATCACATCCACTCTCTGCCCTGTCTCACTTGTCCTCTCATCAAGGCTGGATCTTCATCTTCCTTCTCCCACAGCTCCCAGTCCTTCTTCTCTTAGGGAAGTGCTGGTAACTTCTGAGGTTATGTGGTACTAAGAGAAACTTGGTAGCCTTGTTTCCAAGCAAGAGTGTATCCAGTTGCTCTAGTCTGTAGTTTCTGCTTGTGTTTCAACTTGTTGTGACCATAAAATGATGTCATGATGTATTTGCTGCATGTTTAGCTTTTGCATGTTGTTTACTCAAGGAAAAGCTAGCTGCTACCAGTATGTGTATGATGTATGCATGTGCAAATCTGCTCATGTATGTGGCTGCATCACACGTATGTAAAGACTAGTAGCACATGGAGACCTGCTTTCTCATTTCACCTCCTCTTACTTTCATGTGAGTGGACACATCACGCCGGTGCATATCTCTAGCTTCTATGATCTGATGGGGGAGTTCTTCACTTTTCATTTCTGCTTATAAATTAAATTGGTCAAATCACTGTGGTTTAAGATAGAAAAACACAACAGGAGCTGCTCAGCTGAATGATTTTTGGCACAATATGAAGAAAAAAAAATAGGTGCTGGCTTCTCTTTCAAATAAGTGCTGTGCTCCGCAGAGCAAAGATCAAGCCAAAGTTCACCTTATCAGCTGCTGTACCTCACCTGGGGCTCTGTTATTGATAGGTCTGTCATCCTCCCTCATATTGGAGGGGTAATAGCAGCCGATGATTAGGCCACTCTCAAGCTATTAACTACATTTCTTATCCCTTTTATAAGAGCTTCTTAGTCAGCTGGGAAACAAAGGCTGCCTTCAACGAACAAGAGCCCAAATTGTGGGTCTGCATCCTGCAACCTGAAAGACACAACTGTTGCACTTAGAGGAGCCTCCGACAGCAGCGAGGGGGTGGATGTCAAAGGTTACCCCGTGGTGTTATCTGAAATGAGCAGGCTCTGGCTGCCTCTTGTGCTGACAGAAGCTTGCAGAGAAATTACAGAAAATTGCCTGTTTTGTCAACATTTTCTCGTGAGGTTTAGGAAAAAAAAGGACTCTAGTTTCAGCAAGTCAAAGGGGCTCAGTCAGCCTAGAAGTGACTGACAAACACTCTATTATTCATCTATGTAAAAAAGTGATATTTTATATCATTTCTTTGAGTGATTGTTAAGTGACTGGATAGTGACACTGACATGCAAGCTAATCCCAGTAATATTTCCAGTTATTGTTTGAAGGCAGACTTATACATTTGTCAGCACTGACAGTAGGTATATTCAAAAAGAAGTGGTGATGAAGAACCAGTACAATTCCTAAGCACTGGGAGGACCTGTACCCTCAGATCTCAGTGCAGAGAGCACAGGCAATGGACAGGACTGTGGCAGAAAAGGCAGTAATGTAGTCCCCTTAACAAGTCATTCACCTGGGGTAAAATCACAGAGATGACCAATAGGACTTCTGCCACTTCTGCCACACTGCAGCTAGAAAAACCTTTTACTGTCTGGCTCTTGTTTTAGCCATACAGCAGATTCTTTTTCTGTATAGACTGTTACTGAATTGGAAATGTTTTTACAAGAATGAAACATCCAGTTTATGAGGCTGGTAAAGACTATTTACATCTTAGGTGAATTGATGGCTCTTAGCTACAATTCATAAAACCATTAATGACTTGTTGGAATTGCTGTGTCACTGCTGGTCAGTGGATGTTGTCAGATTGCCAGAGAAAACATGACAGAGCAACTGATCTAATGAGACAATTTGTAACAAACCCACATGAACATACTAAGAGACATCATCGGGGATCAAGTATGACTTTTACAGTAAGTGCAGCTTTGACTCTACTGTACTCTACTGATACACATTTTGAGAAAAGATAACTTTGGTGATAAGGTGCCATTGGCATTGGTGCTGCTGGTAACAGAAGGCTTACAGTGAAGGAAAGAGATGCAAAAGCACAGCAAAGGCTAGTGGTGTTCAGACTGGGATTGCACTCTTGGAATGTTCACCAGAAGCTGCTGACATTCACATGTGGAGTAAGTGCAAAGTAAAATCTATGCGAGTGCAGACACTGTGGATGTAGGATGTCTGGGCGCCCTCAGTCTTAGAAAGGAGTGAGAACATATTTTAGCAAGGAGAACAGATGGCTTGGGAGAGCAAATTCTGCAGACAAAGTGCAGCCTTTAGTCAAAGAAAAGTAGTTCATAAAAATTGGACAAACTTACTACAGTTAGAATTACATTACTGAGATCTAAGCTCTAGGGCTACTGTCTCATTCTTAAAATGATACAATGCAAATATCAGTGAGTCCACAGGCAGGCAACAAAAAGTGTTCAATTTTACTGTAAATAACTTGGTTTTGTTGAGAGAAGAGATGAAAAAGAGAGAATCTAATAATGAGAAATCAAAAAAGTCCACAGAAAATCACAGTCTCACATTTATCCTTGCTCATAATGTAAGAACAAATGCAGCTGAGGACGGGAAAGGCTCTTCTACCTAGTCATCCTGTGTGGAATGCACATGATGCTCTAGCAGGTGCTTACCAGATTTTAAACCGCAAAAGAAATACCATTCATGGTTCCTTTCACCTTTAGAGGGATTAAAAACTGTTGCTTCTGATGAGACAAGCATTAATTGTGTTGAGAAGAAACTGGCCCTGCAAAGGGAAGTTGGATGAGATACATGGAGTGTCCAACGGCCAGAATCTTATGGAGAAGATTCGGCCTCACCTTGCCTCTCCTCCCTAATTTGAATTTCTCTCTTCAGTTCTCTCTCATACGCTGCTATTTCAGATGTGAGGAATGCCTGTATACCTAGAAGCTCGTCTGACGCTCCTGTATTAGCCGATATAATAAAAGACATGTATTAATCTGTAAGTCTTGGGTTTGCTTCCACTATTCTGTCCAGAGAAGTATGTTCTCACCCTTCTTACCACTCAATGAACATTTTTTCAGCCAACTCTGGCAGAGTAGAAAAGGGTTTTCCATTGGCATTTCCTCGTGTATTACAACTGTGACTGCACAGCAGTGGCACAGTGGCACAGAAGGAAAGGTGAAAGGTGAAAGGAAAGGTGAAATTAGATGGTATTTGAGGGCTGTCTCCAGAAATTAGGTTATAAACAGACCAGTATTTATACACTCAGATTAAATAAGACAAAATGCTCAAATGCTTTATCACAGTTTATGTAATTACTATGTATCAGCAGAACCAGCACCTCTCCCTCTCTGCACTCACTGCATTGCAAATACAACCCAAAATAGTTTGCTTTGCATTTTCCCCATGAGAAAACACTAACATGTTTTACCTCCTCTTTGTGCCCAGTTTGCTTTCAGTGCCTGGGTGCCAGTGGGAGCATGGCCACTGCTGTCAGCCTGACTGGGACAGCCAGGGACCATGTGGAGGGGCAGAGCAGGTAGCAGCCACCACTGCCAGCCACATGTTTCAGCTGAGGTTGTCACATTAAACCACCAAGCTCAAAGAACATTTTACATCCTTATAATTTCAAAAACAGTTTTTGTAGATAATGCTTCTCTCACTGCATTCTTGCCAGCTACGTTTGTATATGAATAGAAGAACCAAATAAAAATGTGGCAGAAATTGTCTAAAAGTCTTTGTCTCCATTGGTTAGTCATTGCCTACACCTTGCAGGGACTTGTTATTCATTCATATTGAACATATTGCTTTAAAAATGCAATTCTTTCCAAACCCAGGGAATTTCTTGGAAGAATATTGGCTGTTTAAGCACTGCATTCAAAGGGAACTGCTATTATGTCCCATTTGTAACAGTGGTGATGTGTATATGACAAGATGTCAAGAATATGCTCAGAAATGTGATACTCTACATGAAATCTCTGAGTTAATTGTTTTTGGGGACTGTGCCACTCACCTTGTGACCTCTGTAGTAACAGTCTTGGCTCTTTCAGAGCACCAGATGTCACTTTACTATTTAACCATTTGGCTTCTAAGTGTGGCAAGGCAGCTCTCAGTTGCATACAGCATTCTTGAGCGAGGGCAAGCAGGAGAAAGTTTCAACAAGGCATAATCATTTAATCTTTTAATTGTGTGGGGGCCAGAGTTTTGGTCTGAGTCCAGAGCAGCTGTCAGACACATAGGTCTTGGATGCCACTGCTGCAGTACTACATAAATATTGCCAGCAATGTTTGGTCGTGAAACTAAAAACTGGGACTTTTAGTACCTCATGTACAATTAGTATTTAGTAAGGATGTCTAATTGCCACTGCTTTATTCCTGAAGTGGATTTTGCTTCCAGCACTTCTCTAAGTGTATCTTGTTCCCTCCCTGGTTCCTTCAGCTTGCAAGAGACCCACTGACTGATACTTCCCAGCTTTGCTCCTGTCTTGTATCTGTTCACATTCTCAATCCTGAGAAATGCAGCATCAGGATCTGTGGTAGAAACAGTCATGAAGTCCAACACTGGAAGACCCATTAGGAATGGATTAAGATCATTGTCTTGTAGCCCTCTTTAGATACTGCTGTAAGGGGTTTCTCTTCTGCAGGCTGCACACCCCCAACTCCCTTAGCCTGTCTCCGTGGCAGAGGGGGTTTGAGCCTCGATCATCTTTGTGGTCTTGATTATTGTTCATTGACAATGGTTTTTTGTATGATTTTATCAAGAGAACAAAATTCTTTAATGCCTCTTTGGAGAGCCTAGGAGTATTCCCAGCAGCCATAAAGTCCAAATTCTTGAAAACTTGGTGTCCCTTCTTTTACTTCTCAGCAGTGACAGTTCAGATCTACCTGCTACAGAGCACTGGGGTGTTTCTCTGCAAGTTGTTTTGTTGTTTTTTTTTTTTAAAGAGACCCTTTAATCTGCTCTAAAAATGCCTTTCCAACTTGAGTTTTCTCCCAGTGTTATTAATTTTTTTATTACAGATCTTGTTATTTTCAAGGTTCCCAAAGGACCTATTTATAGCAGACATTTATGGAAAAGAAGCATGGTTAAACTGGTGAAAATAACTGCAGAAGTCATAAGTAAGTAATATAAGCTGCAGCAAGGACACCGTGTGTTGTTTTAATTTCCAAAATAGCAACAGTTCAGACATTTAATTGCATTTTTATGACTTTTTTTTTCATAGCTGTCTGGTGTAAAATATGTTGCCAGTAATATGTAACTGCTAATAACTTTAAGTTTCCTAAGCTGGCATTAGATTTCTTATCCTATTGGAGAGGAAGGTCACTTAATGTACTCTTCATCCTTATGAGGAAAAAATGTGGATGGTGGATGTATATCTACGTTTTTACACTTGCATTACCTGAGATCTTTTCTGCAGTAAGAAAGATACAGGACAATGAATTATTTATGCCCTCTCATAGTCTTAGGTGTGTAAAGGGAGTTTTTCTACCCAAGGGATTTTTTGAGAAGCCAGTTTGGCTTAATTTTGCAATAACTGAGTCCTAGGGTCATATCTCTACCCTACTGTTCCTCCCAGCTCTTATTGTGTAGGGACACAGGCTGTAGCAGTGCTCAGCTTGGACCTTAATATTGACCTAAACAAATATTAACACCAATAGTAATTTATGAGGATGGGAAAATGAGGCAGACAAAGACACAATCCTGCTCTGTCTGTAGGTCATGTCTGTGCTGTTCATGGTCAGCATCCTTTGGGAAAGAGCATGTCCATCCATACCTGCCAAGCTGATCAAGTTTTCATTGCATGCCATGTACTCCCAAAACAACCTAATTGTAACTTCTGTAGTAATGAAAGGTGTGGGGGGCTAGATGATTTCTAAAATATTGCATAGAGGATGAATGTTCAGTGCCTTGTAGCATGGCACAAAGGTGGACTGGAGGCTTTCGAGGTTCACTGTTCAGTGCCTGTCCTGGACAGAGGCAGAGGAATTTGCCTCTTCTCGTGCGTAATTTCTTCCTGGAGTATCCCTTGTGTGAATTAGTCAGCTAGCTCTGCTTAGGTCACTTTAAGGATGGAATGAACTACAACTAGAAGGGAACCTAAGTATCATAACTGAAGTGTGGGTTTTGCAGACAGCTGGGTCTGTATTAAATAAGGAGCAAGTTAGACTGGTGGGTCAGCCACAGGGAGATTAAATCGCATATCAAGAACCAAAACGACCATTTAAGTAACTTCTTTCCTTTTCTACTTCATATCTTTAATCTTGATGCCAAAAAAGAGATACAAAAATTCTCTAAACTCATAACAAGGTATTATTCACATCATGCCTCTCTCTTGACCTCTTCATCTTCCATCCACTGGCTTCTTTCTAAATCCCTGACAGTATGCTGAGGAGTCGTTTTATTTATTAGGATCCAGCAATGCATTACATACCATGCATTCTTCCAAGTGATGTGCTTCTAATTATTCCCTTGGGGATTATTCAAGCAATACTGATGTTGGGAATATACATTATGACTGTTCAGGTTAATGGCCCAGTGATTCATTAGACATTCTTAGAAAGTAATTGATTGTATTAATTGTTCACTGAGTAGTGTGAACCACAGCTGCTGCACAGCCCTCCCAGCACTGGCCCCGAGTTTCTGCCATGGCAGCGTCAACGGGGTGAACTGCTGCCAGCTGTCGTGCTACAGCAGTTGGATCTCCTTGTTTTACTTGGCCAAGGCTGGGATCTGCTCCCATTGTGACTCTTTGACTCTAATTCCTCCAGGAGATCTGTGATAACATCTCAGAGTGGAGTTGGTGCTGGGGCATGGGGAGCGGTGTCGAGCTGGCAGTGTGGAAGGTTACCTGTTCTTTGGCACTGGCCAATGATCACGAGACATGGCACACCTGAGATGTAAATCTCACCTGCCACCAAAAACAGGCTGTCACAGCGGGGCACAGAGATAGTGCTGAAGACCAGTATGGTCAGCACCAGGCTCTATCTGCAGGGGGAAAATGTGTGCCAACAAAATAAATATGTATTGAAGTAAAAGCAATGCAAGACACTGGGGCAAGCCTCTATGACAATGATGCATCTCACTATGGCAGTTGTGATTGTGACCCTTACAGTGTCTGGCCTTGAAAAACATAGAACCTATATCAGAAAATCTTATTTCTGATCATTTTGGAGGTCAGACCAGAGAAATTTGGCAATTTGTAATTAAGGTAATAAATTGTAGGAGACTTGGTGATAAGGAGCTGAAAGTGTCATAGAGAGTAAACTTTTGTAATTATAGTTTGTTTAAATACTTCCTTAGAGGTTTCATCACTGTAATTTACTCTTGCTCAGAGTGTTATCTTTGTGAGGAGTCATGGTGATTGATTACTTGGTGAGTATCTGAGCAGTCAAATGGGGAATAGTTGTGTAACTTCTTACAGAGAGTCCCTAAATCTCCCAAACTCCTGACAGGGCAGTCCTCAGATATTCTGTACCCAAGTATTTAAACACTGCTTTGCTACACACACAAGGAAAGAAATCTATTAAAAATACAAAAGCAAATGCAAATCAGGACAGCTGCTCTTGTCTTACAGTCCCTGTAGGGACCTGTTTGGGGTGTGGAGGAGCTGAACTCTTCATTGCTGCGGGGTGAACACACACGTCCGTGTACATGTGTCAGTTTGTGGCATCTATAGAGTGATACAGTCTTTCAGAGAGATAAGGAAAGATTGGCTTCAGAGACATTAGGTAATAAGCTCAATTAGTCTGAATTTGGAAAATAGAATATAGGTTTGCTGCATGAATATGCAATATCACTGCCAAGAAACAAATACCACAAAGAGCATACCTTTGTTTTTGATGACTGAATAAAATTATTTGGTACTTTGGAATCAATAAATTTGGCTTAAAGGATGCAGCTCAGGGCAATCTTAACTAATCACTGTTTTTAAAAGCATATAAAATTCAACAAAAAGCTTTAAAAAGAGATGTCTCTAACACAATATCAGTGTCAGAGAGAGTAAAACCTTCTCTGAACATCCTGCCAACTGCTAGTCTCTTACTGAAGTTTTATAACATTAGCTTAGTAGTGGCAGCCTTCTGTATGTCACATCTTGTTTTATTTGCATCAGAGGCTATAATTATATTCATACAAACTTTACGTCATTTCAAAAGCCGAAAGCAGCCCCTGATTTATGCTCCCTACAAGGCAATATTTTCTCTTCTGGATGTCATATGTCACGGAGAAGAGTGAAGCTGCAATTGCTGCCATCCCTCTGCCTCCTCCAGGCACGCCTCCAGAACACTGCGGCTACATTAACCAGGAGCAGCGAGGTTCTCTCACCTCCTTTGCGATGCTCACACCCAGGGCAGTGGCAGAGCCCCGTGGGGGCTGTGACTTCAAAGACAGCTCACATTTTAAAGTAAGAAGAAGAGAGAGGACATGAGGGCATTGCAAAACCCCTCTGTCCATACCCTGTCTGTTTCTGGCTAAAGCCATGACATCCTTGCTCGAGCTTCATCTTCACTCATGAAACATCTAAAATAAATTTTGGACACTAGAACTTTTCTGAAAGAGCAGACACATACCACCAGTGCTCCCATTTCAAAGGCATTGGTGTGAAAAATTTTGCCACTAAACTACTGAATTTTCTTACAGGTTCCCTGACTCCACTTCTAAAGAAATTTAGCAGCACGCCTTGTCAAAATGCATTGGCTGACTAGAAAGATAGGGCTTTTGGCTAAAAGGCTAAAATGCAGATTTATGGCCTGTGATGTTTTTCCCTAGGGTCATTTCCCAAATTGTCATGCAGAAGGCTGACACTGTCCCCTTACCATATATATGCTTTGACAACTTTCTTCAAACTGGCTTCCGAATTGTCTCTTAAAACTCATTTCAAAAGAATTTTCTGAAAACACTTGGTAATGTCAGATAACAGGAAGCCAGCTTTCAACTGCTTAGCAAGGGTTTGTCTGAGGTTGACTGGTACGTAAACAGAAAAAAATAAGAAGTCTTTGGAAAAAGTTTGAGCCGAATACTCACAGAAATATTTCTTATGGACAAATATTGCATGGTTTATGTTTCTAAATATGTTTCTAATATGTTTCTAAATGAATTGAGTTTATATGTTTCTGGAGAAACAACTGGGAAAGGAAAACCTGACCTTCGAACCATTCCAGTCAGTGGCAGCATGTGGAAATGCCAGGCTTTGTGACGTTTCCCGTTTTCATTTCATGTCATTAACATGGGATCAGTGGGAGCAAGCAGCCCACACGGTGTGTGGGGCCGTGGGCCAGCCCCCATCCCTGCCGTGCTCACCCGCGGTCTTTGCTGAAGTCACCGCTGGTTCAGCGCTCGGCCCCGTGAGAGGAATGGCCAGAAACGCCACATCAGCTCTGGCTGAGGGGTCTCTCCTGAGGTCCTGACAAGTGCCTTCACAGCCAGCAGTGCTGTGTGGGCACCAACCCCTTGGTGCTTCCCAGCCACCGCTGGATCTGAATTTTCCAACATCTTCACAGCCAGAAGAGTTTCCCTCTGAGAAATCCATTCTTACCTACATCGTGTCATTTTCCCAGCAGCTCCTGAGACCCTCCAAGGATGTGTAGAGATTTCTGAGGAAACGTGGGTCACAGAAAGCTGCAGGAGGCGTGGGGCTCTGGAGCCAGTGCCCAGCGAGTGGGGCTGAGGAATTTACAGCCCTCTCAGTGCTCACACTTTATTTCTCCCCACAGCCATGTGAGTCTTCTGTGTTGTGTCAGCAGAGATCTCGAACACGAGAGCAGAGTGCGCTCCCGTGCCCCGCTGGCTGCAGCTTTTCCCGGTTTCCCATCTCCGGGGCACGGGGAGAGGGGCTGCTGCCATCGTCCTGCGGGACGGACAGACCACTGACATCGTCCTGTGGGAAGGACAGACCGCTGCCATCGTCCTGCGGGACGGACAGACCGCTGCCATCGTCCTGCGGGACAGACAGACCGCTGCCATCGTCCTGCGGGACGGACAGACCGCTGCCATCGTCCTGCGGGACGGACAGACCGCCCCGGCCCGGGGACAGCGGGACTGACGGCCCCCAGACCCTCCCAGGACAATGTGCACTTCTGCATTGCTCATAAACAAAGGTACCTAAACCGCCACGCTTTATATCCACTTAAAATTCTGAATACCTTTTCATTTATCTAAAGCTTGCTGAGGTGAGTTCCTATAAGGGAAGACTTATTTCATTTCCATGAAATGTTTATATTTTCTGGGAAGTTTCTCTCTCACCTCTTTAAATTTTACTGCAGTTGGCGTGCAGCCTGTAGTAGGGTCCTCCCAAGGAAGCTGGTGAGGCAGAAAGGTTCAAGAGGGACTATAAATTTCAAACTTTCTGGGTTAGAATAATTTAAGTGCACCAAGTTCTTAACCTTAAAGGATCAATACTGAGGTTTTTTTCCTTGTAGTGCTGTAAAAGTCAAGCTAAAAAAAAAAAAAAAAAAAAAAAAAAAAAAAAAAAAAAAAAAAAAGAAAAGAAAAGAAAAAGAAAAATAAAAATAAAAAACAACAAAACCCAAACCCAAATCAAAACCAATTCCCCCCAAACCCAGATTTAAAGTAAATAAAGGTTGTATATGAACAGAGGATTGATTCGGTTTCTGGAGTTTCAGATTCCATATTCTGAAAGATGTCTGTTTTGGCTGTTCAGGAGAACAACTATCTCAAGAAAGTTTTTTGCAAAAAAATAAATACCCATAACGTAATACTCATCCTTGCAAAATGGATGTAGCTTTCTTTCTGCAACTAATTTCTTTGTTTGAAGACCAGAAGGGCCTTGGCCATTTCAGTACTGATTTTTGGAGTGGATTAGGGCTGGCTGATCTGGTAAGTGCCCACGGGTGAGTCTGTGGCTCTACAGACCACTTCCCTGAATTACATCCTGCTGTAATTACATTTTCTGACCAGTTTGCTGAGACTCTAGCTTAATACCAAGCATATATATGCCGTTTTTATATTTTATATCCTCTCTTGTATGGCATTTGTATTAAAGGCATTGACCAACCTGTTACCTTCTCAGAATGTTAATGCATGGCCTGAGTGAAATATCTTGCTTTATATTGAGACCTCCATATTTTTTTTTGTTTTGGAAAAATCCCCAATACCTTCAATAGGCTCACAAACTTTTACCAAAACACATAACAAATTCCAGTGCAATATAAAAATCTCAGCTGTTGTTTCTCCATCAGGAATGTGAGGTAAATGCAACTCAAAAGAAATATTAAGATGCCATATCTAGCAGAATAGACTCCACATTTAGCAGAATTTGTGAGATTGTCAATCTAATATGGGAAGCATAGGACCCTGAGGTCAACATTTGACAAATAGTGCAGGAGAAACTCTTTTATAAGAAAACAAATTCCCATTTAGCCTCTAAACCTTCACACAGTCTCAAACAATAATTTTCAGTCTGAAATCTCTGCCCTCAATGGGAGGATGATGATGAGTCCCCCTTCTACAGGGGTAAAAATGACAGGGGATGGAAAGGGTCAGTACAGGCCACATTTCAGATGTTTTAAACACTTGTTCCTTACAGCCTGGTCCAAAATAAAAATGTGAGACCTAAACAATCAGCGCAAACTAGAGTCTCTGGGTCTGTTTTAGAACTCTCCAGGAGCAGCCCTGTAGAGAGAATTCCTAAATTAATCTTCTGGATGCCCTTACTTGATCTGGGATTACAGAGATGAAGCTCATTTTGGCATCTTACCTAGAAACTCCATTTGTAGATGCCAAGAACTGCTCAGAAGAAATAAAGCACACCTTGTGTGACAGTGGCAAGGCTTTCTACAAGGAAAGTATCATCGTTACAAACCAGATGTGTAGCACAGAAGCACCCTGTGTGCTCGGCACTGGGCATTTCACACAGCCTGCAGATCCACCCGCCTGTCTGCTGCTCCTGGCAGTGCTCAGTGCCTGGAGAGGGCGAGGGGCCTCAGCCCCTGCCCACCTGTGGGGCAGCAGTGCAGGGGTGCAGTGATGACAGTCGGTGACAGTACTGCCGCTGCAGGCTCAGTGCCTCCACACACACCATCCTGGTCGGGCACCTCTTCCTGCAGGGACAGTCCCAGCTTTCCTAGGGTTTAGGAAATGTAACTGAATGCAGCTGAATCTATGTCAAAGTCTGAGAACAAACTGTACTGACACCTCTCTATTCTAAGGACTTGGGATACAGGATAGGAGTGGCAGGGTTTCTCCTGATAGAAACATTTAAATTGGGAGTATTCAGCCAGTGCTGAAAAAGGACTAAAGAAACCAGTGTCCTAGATTTAGCTATTATCTAGTAACCCTATTCTGAATGTTTCCTGCCAGTTTTTTTCTGGCATATTTTGTAACTCCCAAAATCATCTCTGGGCAGTGACACAAACTATGAATTCATACTCAGAAATCCCCCCTTGACCCACCAGTGGACCTTCTGAAAAGCCAAAAAATAGCAGAGGAAGAGCAAAGTTCATTGCGCTTCTAGTCATATCAGCTTCAGGTGAGACTGGGCTTATCTGTCATGAGCCAACTGAAACCCACAGGGACCAGCAGTGAGGTCCACCCTTGAGTCTCCAGCGTGCACAGAGCCACTGCCTGTGTTTTATCCAGAAAAATTACCCAAACATGTTCGAGATGAGCATATTCAAGCCAGCCACAGCCTTTCCAACAGGTCACTGACAGCACTGCAGGGCAGATGTTTGTGGAGCTGCAGTATGGCAGGAGCCAAGGCAGAGTTCCATGCCAGCATACTCTGTCCTCCCACAGCTTTCTCTATAAGGGAACGTGTTATTGATTTACCCACTAAAAGTGACAGCTCTCAACATGTGGAACCCGACCCTGCTTGTCACTCAGCCCTGCTTGGTCTTTTAGGGCAAGGCTGCTTGTATCTCTGGAGTTATTTAGCAGGAACAGTCTATCAGAGCAGGCTCAGAACAGGCAGGTACCACAGCAGTTCCAAGGGCCTGGGAGCTACCAAATGGCACTCAGAAATCTGCACATCCAGCTGCAGGACTGTATACAGACATCTGATTCTAAAGAGACACATTTCTGTTCCTGGACATAAATCCCATGACTCATGAGCATGGTTCAATTAATAATTAATCCAACCAATTTTTAATCCGTATTTTTTAAATCCAGCAAAACTAAGGCGTGATACACTTATGAGTTTTATTCTCAAGAATAACATACAAAAGAAAAAGCCTAGGGAATGTATCCACAGTTAGTCACTGGCCCTTGGTCTATAAATGTCACATAAATAAATAATAAATAATTAAGGCTGATAATGGCCAGCTGGTGAGAAGCTCCTCCGAGGGCCTGGGGACTTCTATTAATTAAGGTCTGAGCAGAACAGAATGGATATTTGCCCTTTGTTGATATCAAAAAGTGGTGAGAGCTGGAACTGTGCCTGAGACTAATGTTAAATGAGAATGTCTCTTTTGGAAAGTCAGTCAGGGTCCTGCTTATCCTTCCTCTCTCTTCATCCTGATTGTCTTCATCAAGCTGTTCAGTAGAGAGGCAGCAAGGAGCAATGCCTGTCTGTGGCTGTCTCAGGAAGTAAAGGAGTCTAGTTATTCCTAGACTTAATGTTTTTCATACTTAGATGAGCAGTACCTTTAAAGTTCTCGCACACAACTTACTGTAATAGGAAAAAATTCCTTTGCCATGGCAAATAACATGAGCTCCAGTGCAAGCTGCAGAGCACTCTCTGCAGTTCTGTCTGTCATGTGATCCAGCATCACAGAAAATGAGCAATGGCCACAATAAATAATGACAAAATCAAAAAGCATGGAACCCCTTTTCCTGTAACAATATATATCTTTCAGTGAAACACTCTGATCTCACAGCAGTAATGCACCATTATGCCCCTGAGGCCACTCCTCTGATTCCACATTTTATGGACCAGCTCTTTATTCCTAAATTCAGCAGATGCATGGCTTATAGCTGGTCCCAGCATGGAATGCATCACAAGCAGCTTGTCTATTACAAGTGACCTGCTAAAGAGAAGAAATAGTGTTTGTATCCTCTGTAGCATTTTTAAAGCTGAAAAAGGAGACGAGAAAGATTTCTTTTTTTTTCTGGATGCTGTGTATTGCTCAATATTAAGTATTTGGAATACAAAAAAAAAACCCTGAAGACCCATCATTCATTCATTTTTCTCTTGGAAACAGAGGATGAATAGTGGAAATTCTTGGGAAAAACTCTGCTTGAACAGTAAGACAACTAGAAATTATCTACAACTGCTCTCTGGGATTTTGGCTGAATAATCCTTCTCATATGGAATTTTAAAGGCTTTACTAATAGTATTATTTTTAAAATAATCTGTTTAGACTGTTGTGGAAAGTTTTATAGGTTTTTAAATTTTTTTGAAGATTTCTGTTCAAATGATCCTTGTGCTTTCTCTTTAAGTAAGAGACTGTTGTATTTGTTGTTATTGTAGCACAGTGTATACTAAGTAGCCACAGAAGTCTTCTTGTGTCCTTAAAAATGGTGTATTGTACAGCTGTTCTTCCAGACCACAGACTCTTCTCTCCAGTGCATTTTGGGGTGCAGAGGTGGGCTGTGTGCCAGGTTTGAAGTGGTGCACAGCCTATCAGTCTGGTAAACATCTATCCAAATTCCTGAGATAGTGCCAGACAAATCTATGTGTGTGTCTGTTCACCTGTGCACATACACACACACACACACGCATCAAATCAGTGCAAAAAATATTTTGGGGACACAGTCCACGGGGCCACTGGAAGCACAAGCATTCTGGAGCAGTGGTGATAAAGGCTCCAGCTTCCACTGCCTGAGAGCTGGGGCTGTTCCTGTCCCGACTGACGTGTGCCTGTCCCCTGCCCACAAAAGCCAGCTTTGTGTGTGAAGGCACACCAGGCCAGTGCTTTGCCTCTACAACTCCAGCATGGAGACAAAATGAAAGGAGAAGCAGTTGGGAGCTGTAAATTAAGGAAAATATTATACTGTGGTATATTGACTGGATGAACATGTGCACCTTAAAAAGTGTAGAGAACTGATAGCTTCAATTTTTTCATGGGAAAGGCTGGAGCGGTGTTCTGCAGCTAAGAAGTGCTGATGATACAATGAACATTTAAAGAATGGGCTTGTACTTTCTCAAGCTAAGTTCTTCAACTTAATTTCCTCATTCCTTCTTTCCTTAAGACAAGCCAGTCTAAAATCCTCTGTGTTACCTGATCACCCAACTTGTTCAGTATGCTACCTATGTCAGAGTTTGAAATTCTTTCTTTACCAGTGGTTTATTTTGCAGAATGTGTACTGCCATTTACAAAGCAAAAAAGATAACATATTGGGGAAAGGAGATGGCAGTGGAAGAGCTAGCTCCATGTTATGGAAAAATCTAATCTTACCTGAAGCCATTTGGGCATCCAAACACAACATGACTGCAGCAGAAAAAGGGAGGGAGTGGTCATTTCTTCCCTGGAATGGAATGAAATGTCTCAAACTAACACTTGGCCAAGAAGCTTTATTATTATTGCTGTGATTTCAGAATTATAAGGGAAAAGCTCTGAGTACTGATGGGGAGAACTAGCACTCTTGCTTCTTAGTGCTTAAAATTTTAAAATAATCCCCTGAAAGAGGAGCACAATTGGAATCACAGTTGAATGTGTTGATTCTTTTCCCAGCAAAGTCTACAGAGAGCCTTAAAAAAAAAGGGTGAAAATCATCGGTGTGGCCTTGAAACCTTATATAATGTTTCAGTGTTGGGCCAATAAAAAATATCCTAACTGTTATTCTGTCTGAGCTCAAGTCTTGAAGGAAATGTCGGACCGAGTAGGAAAAAAGTTCTACAGTTACAGGTCTTATAATTCTCAGAGCTTTCCCCCAAATACCCCCTATTTCCAAGCCCTGTCTCCAAACACTCAAACTGTGGAAGTGATAACCTGCAGACTTGGCAGTGTACATGACATTTTACTAAGGGAGCTAATACAAATATTATCTCAAGTGAAATGAGGGTTTAATTCTATTATCTGTGGCTTTTCTTTCCCTGGGGTCAAAAGTACAGAAAGCGGTCATGTTGTCTTTATAGCCCAAGAAACAAAAGACCTGTTTTTAAACCAAATAATTAGTCATCCAGAACTAATGTCCCACAGCACTAACCACGAAGGGGGCTTTGCAGTGATCTGAACCACTGAGCAGGTCTCCAGACACATCATTTCAGAGGTGCTAGTAAGGAGCACAGCAGAGGATTCTCTTGGGGTGGCTGACACCATGGCCAGGGAACGAGGAGCAGGGACGCTGCAGGTACTGTAAAGAAACCCTGCAATTGCCTATTTCTCCAAGAATCCTACTTCTTGTTTCACACTGAAAATTCCATTCCCTGTCGCTTTGTCTTTGTGCAGGTTGCAGGTGTGTGGCTATGCATGACAAAGCCTTGTGACAGCCAGCAGTGCCCTGCAGAGCGCAGAGGGCAGATCAAGGGGGGTGCTGGTAGAGTTCAAATGTGAGTAGGGTGGTCTGGCATCCTAAGTCACGTTAAATTCTGCAGCTGTGATCAGAGCTGTTCAGAAGGAGGAATCAGCATCAGCACAGATCTGCTCTTTGGCTCTCACTAGTCCCTCACTTTTAGCAGCTCTTGTGCAAAGCTAAAGGGGTCCAGCCTCAGTTTTCTGCCTTTTAAACAGCTTCTTTCCCACATTTGGGAATTCTGAAATTTTCAAGGGACTGAAAAGCACCAAAGCAGAATTTTTAGCAATGGAACTAAAATCTGAGTAACTCCAGTGTCTGAATCTTGTCTCCTCTGCTTGTACTGAGGGTATGGGCTCCAAGGAGCTCACAGTCTAGACAAAAGACTCATGGAAAAGGCTCACAGTGCTGGAGAACTGTGTGCTATACATGCTGGTGACTTACTGCTGTGGAGTTATGACTCTGTAGGTAACGAGTACTGTAAGGAAAAACGACACAAGCTCCCTCTGACCACGATTTTGGCAGTGGATAAGGTCAGAGGTTGTGCAGAGAACTTGTGGAAGTGGCATGACCTGAAGGAATGCACTGGGCAGGATGCCTGTGCCAGTGATGCACACATCCACGAGATCTGCCTTTTCTGGGAAGTGACACTGCAAATAGAGCTGGGCAAGCCTGATTCCTCACACAGTGGAGATGCTCAAATGGTCAGGGGCTCATGGAATTAATAACTTGTTACAGTTCATGTCCCAAGCCAAATCCTGTAGCTGGTCATTAATTTACAGTCAGTGCCCACAGCACTGATTATTGTTCCCTAGAAGAATGACTCAAATCCAGACAAAGATTGTTTTAATGCTTCTCTCTCAGATGCCCATTGCAAGGCTGAAAGCTGGATCTTCTTGTTCACTGCCTGTTCTCAAGAAGGAGGTTAGCTAATTTCAAAATGCTTCTTCTTTTCTCTTACAAATCCCTATTTTCTCCTAGCATTCACTATCACTACATAGGGTTGGCCAAGAAATTTTATAGGCACTTCATTTTGCTGGTTTTTACTCGGATAACATTACTTTTCTCCCAAGTAGCTGGTATGGTGCTGTGATCTGAATGTGACCAGAGCAGTCTAAGAACAACCTGGTGTTGCAGTTATTGGTGAGCAGGGTTTATACCAAGCCAGCAGCAAGGGTCTGGGGGACACCAGGAGCTGGGAGAGGACAGAGCCAGGACAGCTGACCCCAACTGGCCAGTGATGGGTATCCCACATCATACCACATCATGCACAGCAACAGATCCCACATCATATCACATCATGCACAGCAACAGAGGCTGGGGGAAGAGAGGAAGGAGAGGATGTTCGGGGTGATGGTGCCTGTCTTCCTGTTACATGCTACATGTGCTGCAGCTGTCCTGGCCATGGCCGAACACCTGCCTACCCAGAGGACTCTTGAATTAATTTCTTGTTCTGCTTTGCTTGTGCGCAAAGCTTTTGCTTTAGTGTTAAACTGTTTCTATCTCAACTCACAAGTGTTCCTACTTTTGCCCTCCCAGTTCTCCTATGTTCCCATCCTGCTCTGGGGGAGAGATGTGAGCGAATGTCTGCGTGGGTGGGGCTGAGCTGCTACCAGGTGAACCCACAACATGACACAGCAACTGAGACTTCCAACTCACCCCAGAAAATTTCTCAGGTAAAAAATTCAGCACTTTCTCAGGATTCATAGGATACTCTCCACTTTCTCCTATTCCCAGCGTCATCTCAGACCTTTCTGTCACTTTTTTTTTTGGTCATAGTGCATTGTGATAAATGAATAAATGCAAAAATGGTGTTTTTAATCAAGAAGAAATTGAAAAATATGTTTTGTTGACAGCAGGTGTTAGAGTAATAAGATCCAATGCTGCTGCTGCTGCTGTAGTAATTACAAGTGAAATAGTCCTTCAGTCTAAAAGATACTCTGCAGGCTCTGTTTGTTCAGATGGCATAGTGTCCTTTTGGTCTAAAGCAATTACTTACATTTTCCACATAACAACTTCCCAAAGATGCCTTTGAAAATTTCTAAAGAGAACATGTATTTAATACTTTAATATAAGCAGGTTTGATTCAATACAGATTGTTCAGAAGCACCAAATATCTGTGGATGTATCTTAGGTTGTATCTAAATCTGTACTTCCGTGCATAGTTTTGTGTCTGAAAGCAATCCCAAGCCACATGGTCTGTGAAACAGCACAGGGAGCTTAGTAGAAATATAAACCATGTGAACTGTGATGCCACTAAATCACAGATCTTCCTTTTGTCTGTTTTGATAGCCCTTGATCCTCCAAGGACGTGGAAGTATTTTTCAGTCCAGCAACTGAAAAATAAGGCCACTTTGGATTCTGGAAAGAAAAACATTCTGTTTAAATCCATCCCTCTATAATTTTGTTTTCAGACACTGTCTGTCAGTCTAGCCTTTGAAATTAGCACAAATACCCATGAGAAATTTAATCCTGCTCAAGGCTCTGAATTAAATACATTGCAGCCGATAAATAGTTGCCCTTTGACTTCCAAATGATGTTTAATCTTTGAAGCAGGTACAGTAACCTTGGGTAATCTGCTCATCAGTTTTCTAGGTTAAATAAATGGATATATTAGTTTCTTCTAGATTTCAATGTTTTATAATAGCAATGGGAACATAAAATCAGCACCACAAAAAACGCCCCCCAGAACTGTCTGCTATGTTTTGTGGAGTCTATTAACAAGCCTCAGAAAAAAGGATCTTTATTGCCCATGAAGTGACTTTGTGCTGCCCAGGGGGACAGTCAGTGTTTCTGGGGTGAGGAAACTCTACTTCAGGCAGGTTGGTTCTGCCTTGCCCAGGTGTAACTGCCCAGCAGAGCTGTTGACTGAAAGGACCTGTGCCTGGTTCTGGGCCACAGGGGACGCTGAGGCTGACAGCCTCATTCTGCCTGAGGTGGAAATGATGCCACTAAGCTTCTCTTTTCATGGTTTGCCCATTCCTTGTCTGTATGGCAATATCCCTGGCCTTGCAGTTACTTGTTGGAGGTAAATTTACTTGGAATAAAGCACAGAAAAAGAACATGACCACTTCCAAAGGTACAGGACCAATATAAAGAAGATTAATTAAAAGATAGTTTTACATATCATTGGGTATGCTCAGTAAAATCTTCATAGGAAGTCAAAATAACGTTAGTATATTTAGATGAAAATACTTTTGAAATTCAGATTCAGTTCACTTATGTAGCTCACAGAATCCATTGTACAGTCCATAGAAGTCAGGCAGTTCATGATTTTAAGATTCTCCATTTTTTTTCAAAGCAAATCAGGAAATAAAAATGTTTGTAGAACATGTAGAACAAAGTGTTACAAATGAACCCAGACACAGCAATCTCAAACTCTGGGAGCCTCTGTGTCCATGAGATGGTGTCCTACTGCATTATCTTTGGGTAGGACACTGTTACACATTGTTCTCAATGCAAGTGAATATACTCAGCCTGGCTTCCATATTATGCAAATCATAAAAAATTATTGGAGCATATGCAATTACCTGCCTCAAATCCATACTCATGTGTGACAGACAGGCAATGAAGAAACTGTAAAATTCATTGTTAAATGCAAGTTATTGATCATTTTGAGAGATGATTTATGGAATTGCAAAGGTCTGACACTCGTTGGACACCAAATTACCCTTTAAATTATTGAATGCTTTAGAGATTGTTTACTGACCTGCTGTGACCCAACCTGAGCTGATCCCTTCAGCAGTGCAGAGCACTGCCTGCTGCTGAGGTGCATGTAGGACACATGCAGATCTTACATCCCGTTGGCAGTAAAAACAATTCATTATGTCCAAACTGATTTTGTAATATAAAGCTATTTGAAAAGCACTTCAGTGAAGGTCACATCAGTCAAGGTTCCTCATATCCTTTTCCAAAAAGAAAGCAAGTTGCCCACACTGCTACTTTATTAAGGCTGAAATCAGGTTAGGTCCCTGTTTGCCAAATTTAACAAAGCCAGGCATTTTTCAAAAGGTAGAAGAGATGCACTGTACTTTCATCAGCTTGGGCAGTAATTATCTTCATCTGGCTACTAAGGAGGTTTTGTGAGAAAGCAAGCAGCTTGGACACGCTTAGTGGCAGTATCTCTGGCACTAGCTCCGTACTCCAGAAGCTGTTGCTTGCTGGAATAATTGTGGCATTTTTTAACTTTGGGTTGACAAGTAGATCTCTGAAAACAAAGAAGAACGCCACCGAATCTTCCCACCTGTTTTTGTGTAACATTCAGAGATTAAATAGTATTTGTCATATTTATAAGAAAAAGAAAATTGGCAGTTCTGTTATGAACTTCAGACTGTGTTAAAATGGAAGCACTTCCTTAGCATATCATGCTAAATAAGTGAGGTTGGTGGGGGGATTGCTTTTTAGAGAGCCACTGAAATTGTTAGAAAAGGATCAAACATTGAGGGAAACTCTACAGGAGTTAGTGATCCTGAGAGAAGCTGTCCACAACCCAAGTTAATTGGAGAATAATGACTATGCAAAGATGACAAGCTAAACCAGGTCTAGGCATATGGAGGGTAAAAGACTATTGTGTAAGAATCATTTTGCTATAGGTGAAGAATTCCCCCCAGCTACATACGGGTGACATTTACACGAGTTCAAAGTTTGCTCAGAGTTAGACTTGCCCTATTAGCATAAGGGGCATTACTTTTTTTAAGTTTTGATGAGTTATTGTGAGAAATTATTCAGAAAGTGTGTTTCTTCCCAAGTCCTAAAGTGTGTCCCAAAGTCTTTCATGGTGTCCTTTGTCTCATGTGATTTTACTGATGTAATTGTTAGGTTAGTTGTGTAAGTTTCCCTGTCGTTCCTAAAAGGCACTTTAAATTGGGACAAATTTTCCTGTACAGGTGTGTATAGCAAGCTGGCAAAGCTGCAAGAATTGAATTGTCCCTCGCCAATGTCTACAGAAAATGAGTAATCTCTAAATTTCCCATGAGAATGTGATAAACAAGTGGTTTACCTAAAGCTGAAGGGAAGAGTGTATAGAATAAATTTCTTCCTAGATGTGTTACAAGAACATGCTCTTTAGAGTGTCTCTCCTAACTTCGTACTGTCCCTGCCTTTGTAACAGATTCTGCTGCTAAACATCGTGATTGGCATTATACTTATCTGAATAAGTTATAGTTGTAGTTATTCAACTCCTCCAAACACATAAGCTACAGGCATTTGGATTTCAGAACAACACCAGAACTGCCATCCTCTCCCTCTCCTTGCCCTGGAGAAAGTCCTTCAGGGGACACCACAGATACCGGGAACGATCATAATGCTTAGGGAGTTTTGACCTGCGCTGCTCGGGGTGTTGCAGGTGCCCAACCACAAAAGCAAAAGGGCTGAGAGTGTTTAGGACAGAGTGCTATCGGGTCACGGGATTATCGCCCTCAAGTTGCTGTGCTGGCCCAGCCCTCAGAGCCAGAGCCGTCCCTGCTTTGTGCCAGGTGCCATCAGCGATTCTGACTCGGGCTTTATTTTCTCTCTGCAGACCTGAGAGTGTGGGGCTGCGCGTGTATGCGGAACGTGAGGTGCCCTGATCAGTCCCGGCAGTTTTCAGGACTCGTAATTGGTATCTCAGTCGAACAGCTGGATTTCTGCTCTGCTGCCTGTAGTTTTCAGTCGGGAGAACTCGCCCGCTGCAGGGAAGCGAAGCCGGGGATCCAGCGGCCGTTAGGTGGTGCCCCTGTCTTGAGAAAAAAAAAAAAAAAAAAAAAAAAAGCACACAAAAGGCTCTACTGTCCTCATTTTAGTTATGCAAATAGGCACGGCTCTAAGAAGGAAACTGTAGCGGAAGATTAAGTTCTAATGTGGGAATACATGAAGCGTATATATGCGTGTACATATATATATAGATATACACACACACACAAAAATACCCTTTTGAATCTCGAAAGAGATTTTGGCTGTTGAAACAGTTGGTAGAGGAGAGCAGTTTCTTCCAGTTCAGTGGGGTCTGTTATCTACCTTCACGGCAGCCTTTGTCCCACGGGTGCCATCTCACCCCTAACCATCCTCACTGCAGCTTGTGCCAATTGTAGGGGCCGACCTCCCAGAGGTGTCTCTGACATGCAGAGACACTTTACAACCACAGCATGCTTTCTTCTGCATCACTGCCTAAACTTTTGTATTTCTCTCTGCATTATTTTGGGTTTTGTAATTTTTTCTGGCCCGTTTTAAATCCTGAAGTGCCTTGCCTCGTAACCTGCTGACAGAAATGCAACACAAAGAAAGCCAGGCATCTTTCTTATTTGCCTGTATTTTTTATTTGACTGCTTTTAACTATGTTGTTGTCTGCCCCTTGCCCAGTGATGAAAGGACACAGCTATTATTCAGTAGACCGAATCCAGCTCATGATATAATCTGTCTAGTTGCAAGAGACCCACAGAATTCAATGTGATTTCTTTTTGCATGTCCTGTGCAGCCACCTGTCACTATTTGCTGTGTTCTGAGGTTCAGCTCATGGCTCACAAGGTAAGTGAGCCAAATCCTGAACCTTTCCCAGTGACCAACAGTGAATGAAGCTCCGAGCTGCTGACTACCTGCCTGAGTGCTCATTTATTCCTGACTCCACAACGGCACCTGAACATCTTGTTCCATTAATTTTGCCTGCAAACGGGGAAGATTTTAGGAAAACAAATATTCCCTGACTTGAATATTTTCATTTCAGCTGCTTCCTAGATAAGCTCCACAGTATAGCTTAGAAGAACAGCAGGTGAGGTGGGGGCACTGTTAAGGTTGATTGTGGCTGCCTTGCTTTAGAATGTATTTTACCTTTTGTAAAAAACAAGCATCCGTATTTCCTGTCCATGGATCCAGGACATTCTGACCAGCTGGACAAAAACAGCTGGTAAGAGCAAAGACCTGGGGAGGTACCTAGTGCTCCTGGGTCCCAGCAGTTGCAGGAAAATCAACAGCCTTGTTTCTCCACACCTGCTTTTCCATTAGCATAATTGAGAATAATGAACTGAACCAACAACCTTAAGGTTGACTAATAACTACAGCTTCTCTGGTGATGAAAAGCATTCCATATCCTATTATTAGCAGATCAATGTGAATAATTTGCAGACATACAACAAAAGCTACCCATTGCAGAAATTTCATTATAGTTTTTAAATAAAATTTAAACAACTCCATTTTTATTATTTAAATATTATGGCTTTGAATTAATCTCTTGAAACATTCAAAATTACTATTATTTTTGTAAGTGGCTTACTTACAATTACAGAAACCAGAAACTTGTCCTAACCCCTTATTTCTTACCTTACATCACTCTCTCTGTCCCTAAGATCACTCTTGTAAAACATGCATCAACACTGTGAGTCTCAGCTCGGGACCAGCAGAAGCAGCAGCAGCCACGTAGGCCCCCTCTCAGTGAATTACCCACCGTGCTGGCCTCCCTCTTCTGGAGACTGCTCAGTGTTAGTGGTGAGCTGCTTAGGAGGGGAGAGTTTCTGTAGTTCTGGCCTTGCTGTCACGGAAAATTATCTTCCCTCCTGCACATCTGCTGAGCATAAAGCCGCAGTATTGAGCTGGAGTGAAGGAACAAAACAGCTGTCATTCCTTTTTGAAACGGAGATCAGATCACCTGCAAACTCAAGTGAGCTGGCATTGGACCTGGGTGCTTCCTCCACTGAGCAGGTTACAGGAGAAGGCGTCTGGCTGGAGGGGCAGCTCCTGTGCTTGGCCTCACAGCTCTTCAGCCAGCAGATCCAGGGGCTTTGCCTGGGCTCTGTCAGGGGCTGCACTTTTTCACAATTCAAAACGTCGCCATAAGCCGCTGAGTCTTATGAACAACCACATCGTGGTGGGCTGGAGGTGGAACCCAACCCAGGACACAGCCCAGTGGACCTCAGCAGCACCACTGAAGGCCTCTGTCCCTGGCAGACAGGTCCCTGTGCCTGTGGCCGCCCGACCCTCTGACTGGGAATTTTGCTTTTTCAGCCTTGGCAGCAGAGAAGACAATTTGCATCAAACCTTGACTTTCTGTAGGTTGACTGCACTGCAGGTTGACTTGATGGAGCAGGAAAAGTCCACTTCTTGTGGACATTTTTAACCTTCAGACATAATACATTGAAATGTAAAAGCATCCAAATTAGAGGCTAGGTATAACAGCATTAGTGGCTTACCACAGCTGGAATTCAGTGCTGAGCTAGGAACCCAGTGTGGGCCAGCTTTAATTTGGATCAGATGGCATGCCAGAACGTGTGCACTGAATCTGGAAGGGTTTCTGTGGGTATGGCAGGGGGTGGCCAGCACCAAAACAGCGGCACAGATCTGAGCAGTCAGCCCAGCTCTGCTCCGTGGAACTAAGCATGGAATAGAGACACCATCCCAGTAAAGGAGAGATTGATCTCAGCAGGATGGCCCAGTCAAATAATTGTGTCAATAAGCAGGGGGAGTAAAATATCTTCTCACTTTTCTGAAAACCCCCTGGGCCCTCCTGGAGCAGAACCAGCACAGGGCAGTGGGGCTGTGCAGGAAACAAGGACTCGAGCAGCTCCTGGGGAAGGGCCTGCACTCTCCAGCCTCAGAAGGGTGCAGGGAGGCAGGGGCTGCCCCTTGGTGCAGAGAGTAATCACTCATAAAAAACATTGAGTGAAAAATAATTTTGAACCCCCTAATACTGCTTTGACCCAATTACTGAGCCTGGTTGGACAATCTGGCTTTATTGCTCTCTGTAGATTTTCTCAGAAGGTAAGAACTACCCTGATACAGTGGCAGTAAAAGAAACTCATCTGACTAAATTTCATATAGTGCTCCACAAACTGGCCAAGTGCAGAAATATCAAGCCAAGAGCTACAAGTATGTGTGAAATGGGAAAACTCTGCCCACTGTCACTACCCACAGTGCAATAAAACTCTCCCACTAGCAGAGCATAAGACTCTTATGCTTTATTAGCTAATCGCAGACAGGAGATTCATTCAGCACTATTGATATCAGAGTGCTTCCTCCACTTGATACTTGTCCAGGAAATATTGCATCTGTCTTGGAAAAGAATTTCACCTCCACTTGGAATGGGAGAATTGTGAAGTATCCCAATAGTAAATGAACATCAGAATCTGAACTAAACATTTTCATTTCTTTCTTGCATTCTATGCTTGGTTTCTGTAGCTAGTCATAAGAACTCTAGAGAATAATGACCAGCAAATATTCTCATTTTCTGCCTGTGAAATACCAAAAATATATTGTGGTTTTATTTGTTAACTCAAATGCTTTTTCATCTTTTGCACTAAGGATTATAGGGAAGGTATCAATAAAACAGTAAGCAAAGAGTATGTCTGACAGTCCAATATGTGGCTACATGTTGGAGAAGAAAGAATAAAAATCGCTGAGGTTTCAGAAGGCTGGCTTTCTTTGAGTTTAACATCTCCTTTCCTTGATTTGGGATTCCTGCTAGTACAGCCGGAGCTGATGCTTGTGGTAGACTCACTGACACTGCCTTCTTGGTGTCAAGTATCCCCTGTATCTTCACCTTTATTCTGCTAAATAATACAGCCCATTGTCTGCATTCCCCTCAAGACATTTCAAGCAGTTCTTAGTGTCAGCTGTAATTCTTTCAGTAACTCAATCCAGGATGGGTTCTCACTGTTGAGTAATGCTCTTGAACTCTGTAGCTCCTTGGAAGCAGTTGATAAATTAATGTAAACAACGCCCTTGGGATAATAGATGATACCACTTTTTTATTTTTTATCTGTAAACAGAATAAGGCCCATTTCCACTGGGATTGCAACAGGCCCGGTAACAGGATCCCAGGCTGTGCTAGCTTCAAAGTCCACATCTCTTTATCAAAGGAGAAGACTGTACTGAATATTAACATAATCAGGGTCCCACAGTTGGAAAGAACAGCAGATGGGATAAAACATGGAAATAAAAATATGAGATCAGACATTTTCTTTTCTTGAGAGCCCAAGCATGATCAATAGATGGTTGCAAGAAAATAAAGCACGTGCAAAGATACCAGCACTTCTGTGTCAGCTGCTGAGCATTACTCCTCCTCCTCACCCAGTTGCTGACAGATTAAATAGCTTGGATCAGCAGTTACAGAAGAACTCCCTTGGCAGCTCCTGCTCCAGAGATGAGCTGCTTTTTCCTTGCTAGCCTTTGTCAGGCTGGGAAAGAAAGGGATGCATCTGAGGCAAGACTGGGGAGGTGCAGACCACTGGAAAATGGCACGAGCCTGGTGCTGCTCTGGCTTGTCACTGAGCTCTAGCAGCTCAGGAGAGGCTGGGGTTGACAGGTAAGCATGGGAAGGAGATACAGTCCTGCCCTTACCTCATCTTTCCAATATTTAGCCTCTTCTCAAACATTTGGTGACATATGCCCCATTGCAGTAGATATGTAGCTACAGACAAACTGCAGTTGCCTGGGTCACTGTGCTACACAGCACAGCAATAATCCGATGCCAAGGTGAAGGTAGCACTTCTTTAGGATATCTCTATATTCCCAGATATATCTACATTCCTTTAGGATATATCTGTGCTGCTGCTGAAATCATACCTGTGGTCATAGCTCTGCCTAAAGACAACATATAATCCCTATGGAAAAGACACATCTTCTTTTAACCTGAGCAAACCTATATTAATGCTATTTGCTTTACTAAATTACTCTGGAGCAGCACAGGTTTGTGTAAGAGCAGTTATTTGGGCTGGTAGGTGTAAATCACTCTGGGTAGGAGGGTACTGGCTTCCACCAGCATGTCTTCAAGTGCTTTGCAATACTGAGAACAAGACTAGGTACATCTCCCCAGTCTTGTATCACCTGAATAATACATATGTTTTTTGGTTTGTTTGTTTGTTTGTTTTTCTGAGTCTGGCACCCAGGATGCTTTGGGACATGTGGCCATTCCTTCTGTCTTCCTGACAGAGGCTCACAAATTTTGTCTCAGTCTAATCCCTCTCTTTGCCCTCACTGCAAAAGAAAAGGGCGGGGGGGATAGACCTGTCACACATGCTTATCTAAAATATCTTCTTTCTATTTTAAGTTTATTCTGCAGCTTATCAATGGGACACCTGAAATGGACAGGCAAGCTCTTCAAAATACTTCTTCTGGTTTTAGGGTACAGAAATCTGTTCCGTGGCAAGGAGGGGAGAATTTGGAGGGATGTAGCTGGCAGGACGTTTTTATAGGATGTTTTATCTTTGGCAAAAGTACTTGTGTTATGGTGGGTAATGCCATGAAACCTCTCCCCTGCATCCCATTTCTCAAATGCTGGAGATCCCGATGCCTCAGCTTGCTCAGTACAGTGCACACACACCTACTGAAAGCAGATTAGAAAGATTTTTTATATCTTCCTGAGATATTGCTCTCCCTTTCAGTAAGTTTTTACATGTGTCTTGGATGGAATTTTTTAGAGGTTTTCAAGGTTCTTGAGACTGTTAATAATGCTGCTCAGGGCCTCGGGGAATGAACGAGATGGTCTAACAGGTTGTTTCCATCTCTTATTTCTGTGTCTCTTTGATTTAAGGATTTTCTGCATTTATTGGCTGTTGCTTCTCTTGGCCACTACACTGTGTAGTGATTTTACCAATCACAGGGATGGCAGAGGCTACTTGAATCCCCCCGTTGCCATAGAAACACAGTAGCATCCAGCTGGCTCTACCCTCACTCTCCCATACCAGCCCCCATGGGAAGCAGAAATTCAGGCCTTAAAATTTAATCAATTTGATGTTAAGTTTTAGGAGTGTTTTTCTTTTTGTTGCCTGGTTTCCTGACAGATGTTTTCATGCAGATTTAATTATTTACCCTACTAATATTTTATTAAAACTACAGTAACTAATTATTAGCACCAGTAACACTGTAGATTCCAGAGCCATCATAACTCCTATTGTTTGTGTGCTCTAAAGACTAACAGCATTTGTGTTTCAGTCAGCTACTGATGCAGCCAGAGAGGGAAACTTCCAGCATAACATGGGAGATGTAAACCCAGAGAGACTGAGAGAGATGTCTGGGGGTGTGTGGGGCTGATGGGTCCCCCAGCCAGTCCCTGCCCCAGCACTGCTGCTCCCCTGGCACTGCATCATGTTTCTGTGTCTGCAGCTGTAGGTGCTGCCCAGTCCCCTGCACACCCTGTTGAGTGCACAGTGTTGTGGCTTCATATGTGGGGGTATCTCACTCAAAACTGATTTTCCTCTTTTACTGATGGTTTTCAGATTTCTGTACCTTTTATGGGAAAGTGCTGGCTATCCCATGGGCTGCAGCTTGACACAGGCCCAGTGTGAGCCCCCGATATGATTCCATGATCACTTCAGCCTCTAGAATTCTGTTGCTTTCTCCTCTTACTCCCATGTAAGCATGACAATATATTCAGGTCTCAAGATAGGAAAGCACCTTTGTAGCACAAGTTCTGAGGTAGGCTGTTCCTGTGGTGTTTGTCTCGGGTAGCATGACTTTATCTTTGGGTGCATAGAGAACAATCATTTCAGGTAATCTTTAATAATTCTCAGCTTCCAGGACACCCTGGGAGCCAGAACTTTTTGCTGTATTCAGTCAATGGGAGTTGTGGGCGTGGGTTGGTTTACTGACATTGCACATCCTAATGAGCACACTCTGACATCAAAGGGCAAGGCTGGAGCTGGGACACTTTAAACAGGGTGGAGAGAAACCATACAACAATTGTTTTAAATTGCCATTACTGATTAAAAAGTGATAGCAAAAGTTTTTGCTTAGTGAGCTCTGAATCATAAAGACTGAGCAGAATCATGCCCATGGCAGACAGTGTGCTAGGAAAGGCAAGTTACTGGAATCACCTGCTTCTCCCTTCTGCAGCGACTGCTGCTGCCAGGGAAGTCTGGAGAAGAAAAAAGAAATTATAAAGGATTTGCCATATGAATAGCTTCTGGCAAGCAAATACTGTTTCTCTGCTTACTTGGAGATGACATCAGGCCTTACCACCCCTTTCTTGTCCTGGTCTATGGGAACAGGAAGTCTCAGAATTTTGCCTACGAGTTGGATTTTTGAATTTGCTTAAATTCGCTGTGAGAATAGTGGTAAACTTGCCTCTAGTAAAATAAAGGAATTCTATGAGGAACAGCCCTCTAAGAGTGCTTTACACTGCAAAAGTTTTGTCTTGCCAGGACTGGCTTAGGAAATTATGGATGTGCCTGTAGGACCCCGTTTCCTGTGCTCCCATGGTTAGACCAGGCTGTAACCTTTCAATAAAAAAATCTAATTGTTGTGTGTCTCCCAAGCTTTAGGAGATGACCTTAGAATCTACACGGAATATTGGAATACAACTGTCTCTGTGTAAGTACAGGGACAGCTGCCTGTGTCTGACCAGAGTCTGAAGAGATATCTCTGACTCAGTGAGGACTCCAGGTCTGTTTCCTGTGGTGCTCACTTCAAGACCAGGAGCTCCCAGAGGCTACTGGTGCCTCTGGGATGGAGCTGTGCACAGCCAGTGAGGACAGAGCTGATGGCTTGGGCATGATCAGAAACCAGCTGCTCGTGCTGCTGGGATTTCTGGGAACGTGCTGCTGTGCCTGGGAATCGCCCAGATTCCCAGGGCCCCACCATGCCACATCAGTTCTGAGCTTCGCTGATAGTCTCATTTCTGGAACAGAAATTTACACGTTTTTCTTTTGTAAAACAGCAAAAGCATTGATGTCCATGGTGCTGTTAAACTGAGTTTGCCCCTGTAAAATCCTGTTCTGTTTTCTAGCTGGTAGTTCATTTTCCCACTCCATACTTTTATGCTTCTTGGAGAGCTCCTGTAACTTTACTCTTGCCTTCCCTCTCCTGGCTGACGTGTTTCTGATCTGTACCTGCCCATATAAAAGCCTAGAGAGGAGAAACACCTTCTGCTCTCTTTCCATAAACTGGTAAACTTCTTCCTGAGCCTTCACAACCCTTTGGAAGCATACAAAATACATTTCATAATTTCCAGGTACAGTGCATGAAAATTCTGCTAAATAAACACTATAAAGTAGGTTTTGAGAAAATATTAGTCACCATTATGCAATTCCAAAACCAAAACCACAAAGAGAGTGCCAGTATATTTTGTTTTATTGGTTGTGACTGCAAATACTATGCACACAAAGGAAACCTTTGAAAACCAACCAGCCTATGTTTGTATGCATATTACTCTTACAAGGCAATTTGTCTAGTAATCTCAGTGTTAATTTTTTTCATCTGGTACACACTGCTGATACACCAGGCAGCTTTCTGTAACACATCCATGTAGAGTGATTTTTTTGCTTATTTGTAATTTTCTAAAAATAAATTTACCTGCTTTTCTTTTTTGTCTTTGCTATTAAATGTAGTGAAGATAGTATTTTCATACAGCGTCTTTTAACTTCAAAGTTTTCAAAGTAAATAGAAGCAATGTGCACTCTATTAGAAAAAAAATGCACAAAGTACCTAAATCCTAATTTTTCAGGCCTGCCAGAGCTGCATCTGTTTAAACATGTTACTTATATGCATGTGTACAGTACAGGAAGCTGGACTGCTTTCCAGAATTGCCTGGAGTTGTATCTTTTTTATTCTTCTCTTTCTCAAAACAATTTTAAATCTACAAAAAAGGTCAGGGGAGGTCATGATTCCTGACCCAAGGCTGAACTGAGCCTGCCTATCCCGACTGTTTGATGATCCGACCAGGGTCACTGAACTGGGGGTTATTACTGGCTCCCTGTGTCTATGAGGCACAGCCTATCCCAAACAATTTTTAAATTACCACTGGCATGAGACTGTCAGGAAGGATAGTAGCTGGGAATGTCTAGACACTGCCGCCAAGACAAGCTCCCCTATAGCGGAGCCGCTGTGTGCCGAGGGGGTCAGGACGAGGGGCCGGGAAGCTGCCCCGGAGCCCCGGGCTGAAAGACAAAACTCCCATCACGTGCCCTGCAATTTGCTCCAGGGGTTTAGCCAAAGAATTTAAGATAAGGAAATCTATAGGCATTGCAACTGGGAGAATTTTTAACTGCTTTATTGCTTTCCATAGATTCTAGAGCCAGTTGTCTGCTTTTATGAGCTCTTTAAATCACACATCAGTTTCTCTTGGCTTCAGTCTCACTAAACTGTCTCTGAATTTATACTGGTTCTTCTTGACTTTATTCTTTAGAAATTAACATTGAGGTATGACTTTAGGGTTGTATCAATGAATTCTCATCCTTCTGCAAAGCTGCAGCAACTTCCAGTGCTGGCCAACAGTCCTTTATGGTGTGTAGGGCACAGACAAGCCCACGAAGGTCCTTAAATCGTGTCTTTTTCTGATTCATCACTCTGCTTAAGCAGAACTGCGAGGGAAAAGAGAGATTAAATACCCCTTCTACTCTTTTCAGCTCAGTTCGTTGCATTTTTCAAGGAAATTTCATTCAGAATGTGCTGGCAAATTATTTAATAATGATCTATCCGAATTTATTAGTACCATCATTCACTCATGAATAAACACCCTGTTATTCACAGTAACCACCCAGTCATTTCGAAGCTCATACCTAAGGATATTCTGAAGGGAAAAGTGCCCCGATGGGTTGGGTTGGGTTGGGTTGGGTTGGGTTGGGTTGGTGGTGGGCCCGGCAGCGCTCAGCCCCGGCACCGTGCGCGCTCCCGCCGGCCGTGCGGAGCCGCCCGCGCCCCGGGCAGGAGCGGGCGGGAGGGAACCCCTGCTCTGCATCCCGATGGCTGAACATGAAAGCCCCTCACGAAATCCCCCGTGCTTCTCTAAAAGCAGCCGAATGGCGGTTATTTCCCCAGGGAAAAGTAAAGCCGTATGGAAACTGGAGTGCTTCCCCGTATGTCCCTTGCTGAGATCCAGCATTCTCCAAAGGGGCAGCTCTCCTGCTTTCCCCCTCGGCCACACTGTCACGCTGTTCCACAGTATTTTTGGGCTAATCTAAATGTCAGTGGGAAAAACTTTCTCTAAGCCCACGCTTCCCTTCCGTCTGCAGTGTGAAAGCTGCGGTGAGTCACACAGCAGACCCTGTGTGGCACAGGCAGGCTGGCACTCAGCAGGGACACCAGCTTGGCCACGGCACAGCCACACCTTTGGTCAGTCCAGCTCACCTGCCAGAGAGTGCACCCATTCACTGAGGGAAACACCAGTGCTTGCTCCCTCACTGAGCAGAGAACAGGCTCGTGCCGTCAAAGCTGAATTTGCAGCAGAAATTAATTTACATTTCAGTTGTTAGCTTGTGTGCAATTTAATAACAAAAGGAAAAAGGCCCAAAGAGATTATACTGTACTTGCCATATATAGACTCTTCTAAAAGGCAGTGGCATTAGGGAAATGACAGTCCTTACCTTGCTCCCAGCAGAAATCTTTCAGTGAAGCTGTTATCACACCTGTGCCCCAGCCTCAGACTGAGGGATGCAGATGGACGTAGGGAAAGAACGGAGGGATTCCTCTGCTCATGCACTGCAGCCTGTTATCCCGGCCAGAGCGGCACCGGGGCACACTGCTGGTAGGCACATTACAGGTGCTAAGCTTGTCACAACCCTCAGAGGCCACGGGCAAACCTCTGCTTTTGAGGTTGCATCTCCACAGACAGGGCTGAGATGCAGCTGGGATGTGAGTGCCCCCAGTGCTCCCACTGGCTCTTCCTGCTGCTGTCTGCACTTGGGGCAGCACCAGCCCAAGGAATACAGCCTACTCAGCCTGCTGATGTCCTCTTGAGGAAGGAGAGTTGCCACACTAAGTTGGAGGACAATTTTTAACTCTTCCTTTTGCTAAACTGCATTGGAAAATTAATGCACATAAAGTAATGGACTCCACATTCCCCACGTAAGAGGAGCTCCTTCTAAGGACACTTTGGTTTTTTTTTTTCCCCGTGTTCCTCCATTAGTTTATTCCATTTTTTAATGCCTGCTAGCTGACTAGGAAAAAGATGCCTTTGTGCCTTCAAATGGGAGTTAGTCAAGAACAGTTGAAGCAAGTTATTTTACATTAGCTGCCTTCAGGAGCTGGCCTTCATCTGCTGAGATTTTCAGCCCGAGTATGACTACAGGTTAGTGCACCTTGCGTTACTTTTTCTTACATCCTGTAATAATTGTGTGAAACAACAATTTTTCTAAAGTTGGATCTGTCTGTTAATAATCCTATTTTAAACTAAGCCTCTTTCTCACGAGCTCACGTACAGTTTTGTGGGGCAACAGATCCTGTTTCTGAGGATGCAAGAAAAATCAGTCTGCTCTCCTTAAGGCAAATGTTTGCAAAAAAATGTATTGCTCATCTATGACCTGCCTATTACTGCTTCAATCTCTAAGCTAGGGACGTAAGTGCATGGGCAAATGAGAACTCTGGTGTGACTGCCTGCCCTGCTGATGCTGGCAGCTCCTCTCGGGTCCATCTAATCTCAGTTGGCCCAGGTGTATTGGCAGCTCACTCTGCTCAACCAGTGCCAGCCCAGGCAGTCCTGAACTGCATGGATTATCAAGTGACAGACTAGAGCTGGACAAAGTGGCTCCAAATGCCTTTAGAGACTGAGGGATGAGCCACTGAGTATGGGAAAAGGCAGGATTTAACTTGTGCTGAGGTAGAGGAAAATTCAGTGAGCAAAGAATGAAGTGGGACAAGAGCCCAGCCAAGAACAAAGATTATTCTGGGGCATTACCTGTGAGAGCTATGGGTTATGTAATCTGGGGCAGTACTAGTTTTGCTGAATGTGATATCTGCACATGGCATAAAAATGCATTTCTACAGAAGATGATGTCAACAGCTGTGAGCAGAAAACAGGATCTCTGACTTAAGGCATGGGATATAGCTCTGATGCCTGTTTTTAAAGAATGCTTCTCTGAATTGAAAACTTCAACTTGAAAAATGCTATTGAATGTTAAAACGCAGAAGCTGAATGTCTAATTCAAAAGAGAAAATTCAGAATGAGAAAAAGGAACCCTATTAGTCACCATGAAACACAAAAGGAAAACACACACAAATAGAGTGCTGTCCAGAAATCAGTCAGTGAAATATACCAGTATCTCTGGATTTTGCTCATTGTATCATTGTGGCTCTCTTCCCCCTTGTGCTTCTTGCAACTATCTGCTGTAGACCTTCCTAACTCTTAAGTATTTAAAAATATGTTTTAAAGAAAAATTGGTAGCACTTTTCAACTAAAAAAAATTGAAAAAAAATAGTTCAAACAATTTATCTCCCCGTGCACACTGGAGTTAGAGAAGCCCAAGAAATAAAATTATTGCTGTTCCACTCATGATTTCCATGCAGTCGATGAAGACAGGAGAAGGCACAGCCCCCTCCCCGTTCTCCGGGGCTGCTGCAGGACCACGTGAAGCTGCCCCAGGAACAGGAGCCGCTCCTGCTCCAGCTGGCCATTTTTCTGTACCTGTGGCAAACAGCTCAGAACTCAGGAATAAGGCAGATTATTTGTGGAGCTAAGTTAAAATTCACGTTGGCAGTTTTCCTCCCTTACAAAGCGCCCTGTCTCTGTGCAGTAGGTGATACGATGACACTTGTGATGGCCCATCCTGGAGCCCTGCCCTGCCCTGCCCTGCCTGGGAAGCAGTGGCATTGCCTTTCTGCCTTTCCCGCTGGCTCTTGCAGTCTCTTTGGGTTTGTTTTCTTTTTTTTTTTTAATTTTTTTTTATCTCCCTGGTTCTCCACACTCTTGTTTATACAGAGGCTTCCTGTGTCTCTGGATGCATGAATAATATACTTGATGGGCTGTATGTGTGCATGTTCTCTCTCCTCAGAGGCACTGGCTTGCCCTGATTTGTGTCATCTCCTGGGCAAATATTTCAGGGTTATGTACAGTTTAGAAATTCATTTTGGAAGCTTCAAAATTATTGTAGCAAGTAGGGGAAATATAGCAAGTAGAGAAAAAGTGCATTTCCCTATAGATTTCTCAGTCATGGGAGCACTATGGTTTTAGTGATGAAATAATACTCCACAAGAAGCAGAAAATTGCAGATTTAGTGTTAACAGAATTTTGAAAATAAAAATAAATCCTTATAAGGAACCCACAAAATAAAATTATAATATTCAATTGGGTAAGAACAATTTTCTTTTAAAATATAAACTTGAAAGGATTTTCACAATTTTGTGCATAAAATCACTTGTGTGTCTAACTATAGGGCAAGCCTTTAAATTAAAAAAAGAATTGGTTTATGTAGTCTGAAAATTTTTACTGAAAAGGATTAAAAAATAAACACACTGTGTGCCAAATTGTTCCAATCTAAGCCGACTGATTCTAAGTTGCAGCATTTCATCTGTTGTCATGTTTTTCCTCTAATTTTCAGATGTGTTGATTACTATAAGCTCACAGCAAGCCCAAGCTGGATGTCAGCATACATATGACATGTCTCTCTACATGGGCTACAAAATAAATATTTTTTTTTTACTAATGATATCAACTGCAAAGTATTTTCAGTGCAGTGCTCATTCAAAAATAAGGTCTTTTCATGTAAGCAAAGCACTGTACCTTACAGCACTGACACAGTGTCATTTCACACATTTTTGTAGGACTTCTGTATTCTGCTTTTGACCTTTTAAAGTATTGCAGCGTATGATGATAGTCACCTTTTATGAACAAGAGCTTCAAATAACTACTTTTCATTCTGGAAATCGTTAGAGCAATTTCTGTTTGATACAGATCCTTAAGAAAGGCCAGCAGTTATGAATCTGCTCCAAATTCCCTGCATCGAGCACGATTTAAGGAATGCAAGTTTATTAATAGCATGTTTAATAAAAGGAGCTTCTCCCTGTGCATGACTGTCAAACCCATTGGTGCTCAGGACAGTGAGACGTGGTTCCAAGTGTAATACCCAATTCAAAAGGATTTGTGATTGCTAACCTTCATAGGAAGATGGGCTTGTTTTTAAGTTTAAATTGCATGACACATTTTAAAACAAGAAGGTGAAAAGAATCTTGTTAGATCACACATGGACGAAATGCTTTGAAATTAGAAAATTCCCCTAAATCCTGAGGGTTGCAAGCATCACTGTTCTCCTCTCAACCTCCTCCACATTTTGATGATAGAGACTGATTTCAGCATGTAAAGTAGCTGGGAAAAATAATTCAAAAAGCCCACAAAACTGGATGTGCAATTTTGACACCGAGTCGTTCCAGAACAAGAATTCTTTGTATAACGTGAGGGCAGTAAATCAAGGGATTTTGTCACACAGTTCCTTGACACAGTTCCTTTTGACACAGTTCCTTGTCACACTGATGCTCCAAACAGGAGCAGCCACACTGCCTGGTACAGAAAAAAATGTTGTTTTAGAAGACTTCTTTCTTTTAATTTTCCATCACTAATAAGCTGTGATTGTGGAGTTCTACCTGCAAAACTCATCCTAAATTACACTGCATTTGTTGGAGAACATTTTAATCCCTGAGAAGATGAATTTAACTAAATTTGTGTTTTCTTAATTATAATACAATCCAAAACCACTTTGAGAAGATAATGACATTTACAAGGAGAAATGATGGAACAAAGTGTGATATTCTTCTTTTTAAAACACTATTTTTCTCTTCTCACTCATCTCTTTAGGACACATTTAAATGTAATTTGAATTACAGCAATTTCTGTGGAGGATTACTTCCCATTAGCTAATAAAGAGTAAACTGCAGCAAATAAAAATTTTTAAACTTTTATCAATGCTGTAGTTTAGCAGATAAATTGGCATTCTGATTATTTAGTTTTCAGAGCACTCAGTGTCTAAATCTCAGCATACTAACTCACCTAAATATCACATTTAATTTTAAAAAATGAAATGAATCTCATATTAATTTATCGGGGTGGTGGAGCAGCAATATTAATACAGACACGGTTTCAGCCCTATAGACTATTACAGCTTTATTTTTCATTAGGCTTTTGAATCCCAAACAAGGTATGTAAAGCATCTATTTTGTCTCAGTGTTCAATAAGAATTTAATATTTACTCTTATTGAATCAGATTCTTCAAAGTCTGTAATAAGCCAATTCTTTGTTGTTAATTTTAACATGAGTGAACTTAATTTTTCAGTGCGTAAAGGAGCTTAGGATAAGTAGTTTTGAAGTTAAATAGAAAACCCAGGGAGTAATATTTATGAAGCAATGTGGCCAAATGCATTTAAAATGCAGAATATTTGTGACTTTGCTAACCAGTAAATCCTTTTCTATTCTCTGCTTAGCTACAGCAGCTGGTGATTTTTCAGTTTCCAGGTACAGTATCAGCAGCATAGCCTTTCTTTTGTGACAAAGGAATATAAGTTGCCTTGGAGATTTTTAATTAACTCTTCTCCTGTAGCTCTGCCTGCTTATCATTTCAGCAGTTATTTAGGCTTCATATCAGATTTTGGATATTGTTCTTCAGAAATGTCTTCTTAATCTACAGAAATTAGCATTTCAGCAAAACAGTGTTTCCATAATGGACCATTCATTACACTTTCTTAAAGGAGTAGTTAGTATTTATACCCATTAAATCAGCCTTGAAAAATAAATGAATCCTAAAGAGGGGAACATGTGTGGATTCTGCAACTAAAAGAAACTATTCTGCACAAAAGAAGTGATGGCAACACTTTAATCAGACTAAGATACTCCTTAATTACTTTTTATGATTTTTTTCTTATCAATAAATAAAGGTGAATAGACTGTTTTGTATAAATTGGGACTCCTCAGACTAATTTGTTATTTAATGCACTATTATTCATTTAACAAATGAACTTACCTGGCAAAATGTCCCAAGCTTGCTCACTGCCATTTTGCAATGGCTAGTTGTCTCAACCAAGTGGGTGAAGATATATATGTATATTTCTATGTGTGAAAACAAAAGAGGATGAAGTTGGAAGAGGCTGAAAGGTGCTTATGACAGTCACATCCCCTGATGTCACAAATTTTTTCTCCATACTGCTCTTTTAAAAAGTCTGGAATTTACTGACATCATTGTTGTTAATGCCATTCAGCTAGCAGCTCGGCTTTAGGAGCTTTTTTTTCCCAGATGAATTATAAATGTCATAAATGCTTCCAAGAATACAGAATCAGAAGCCTTTTCTACCCTGAAAATGGAGGTAGGAGTTTGAGCAAATATGATTTACAGACACGGGGTTAATGCTATAAGCTAGAGGGAGCTCCACCACAACGAAATGCGGAGGTTCCGTTTCATTTATCAATGCGCTTCCCCGGCTTTGTCTGCTCGTGAACATAAAAGACCCGGTTTTATTGCAGATATTATCTACACCATTCTATGATATGAATGTTATTGTCTAAACTGTTGCTGAGACATAAAACAGCTGAAACCCTCTACCAACACCATATTTATGCCAAACCTTTTGATAAATATACAGGTCTTTTTGTTCACCTTCACTGTCTTTGTCTCCATCTTACCACTCAGCCATTTTTAATGAAAATGCATCCTCTATAAATCCCCATCGCAGAAATGCACCAAGAGCCAACCTGGTGGCCATAATTGTGCGAGATAACGTCCAGCAGTTGGAAAAGAATTCTGGGCCAGCCCCAAGCCCTGGGTCTGCAGATAAAAATATCTCCCCAGTTATTTCATAGTGCTCTTTCCGAAGTAATCTACACCACGATTCATCCCAGTAAAAACCTGGTTTATTCCACAACTGGGCCTAAAGAGGGATCAGTGAAGGGAGGTTGGAGCAGCCTGCTTCAAAAGGGCGTAGTTATTATGACTGGAACATTAATAATCTTTAATAATTGCTTCTATTGAGCATCTCAGAGACACAGAGATCTACTCACAGCTCCAAAAATTCTCTAGGAATCCTGTTACCCCTTCTATAGCATTGGCTAAAGGACAGCAATTATTATTTTTAGGTACCTTTTTAGTGTAAGAATAATTCTTAGTTAATTTGCATCTCGGCCTCGCCTTTGTGCACGGAAATTCTGGAGCCCACATTTGGGGTTCTTCTTTCTTACCTCTTGGTCCTCTTGTCCCAGCAGATGATATTGCACTGGTCATAGAGATAATAAGAAAGCACCTAATATCTTCTTATTGATTTTTGTTAATAAAACGCCACTTCAAAGAGAAAGCTGAAACCATGAAGGTTGAGTAATGGCTGTGTTAATGAACTTTATTTTTGTCTATATTTGGTGTCTAAGTCATGGTGAATCATTTATTAAGTAAATGTGTCTTCTTTCCTGCTTGTAGAATACTCACAGGCAAATTATGACCTTATTCCACTTTTTAGAAACAATGCTTTTGTTTTCTTCTATCAACTAAAAACTTTCAAATGCAATTGACAAACTCAAAAACTTTAAATGTAATTGATCAGGTCTCTTTTCCTTCAGCACAATTGACTGCATCTGCAGGGCACAGTGTTCTCAGAGCAGAGAACAGGTATCAGCTTTCCAAGCACCCTTACTGCTAATGTTCTCCCAGTAGAAATTTGAAATGGGATTTCCAAATATGTTACGAAGAATACTTCAACATCTGCTGTGTAACAGCGTTCCTGAGCGTAAAACCTCAGGTGGACTTGACCTCACTTGTGGGGAAAGGCCAGAACAAGGCTCAGAACTGGGTCTGGGGTTGGTCACCTGAGACTCCAGAGGAGGGATTTGACCCTTTGTTTCCACCAAGACTGAGACCCTTGCCTCCACACAGCTCATGAGTTCCTTGAATCTAGAAACAAACTAACCACAACCTTGAAACAACATGTAGGTATTAATCTTACATATGATATATTTTCTACATTTAGTGTTTCTTTTCTAACTCCTGAAGAGGTTTTTTGTTTTGTTTTGTTTTGGTTTTGTTTTTGTTTTTTTTAATGAGACAAACAGAATGTCTTTTTCACACATATCTATAGTAGACATGGAGTTATTTCTGCTCCTTTTATAAGTTATGGCACGTTTTCTGAGGTATTCATATTTGTGCTGTATTTTTAAGTCTCTGTGTTCTAAAAGAAAAGTCTGAGTGTTCTGCTCACAGACGGGCTTTCCAGGATGCTGAGAGAGGCAGTTTTGCTTCTGGTCCAGGGGAGGGAACAGAAATTCTAGTAGACATGTTGGCAATTTAGGACCCATTTTTAGGGCTGTGTGCATATGGGCCAGAGCTAACCTCATGGGGCTTTGCACTAAAGCCTTTTATCTGAGAAGTTCTCTCTTGAAAAGTTTTTCTTGCTTAATTTGCTATTTAATATTAAATAATGCAATATTAACGAGTTCTTAGTGGTCTTACAGAAAAATATGCAAGCAGCAATTCCTGCACTTGCTCCAAAGCCCAGCTGCCAGCCATCACCCCTGTGTCACAGCAGCCGGGGGAGAGATGGTCAGAAAGGGTTTCCAAACGGTAATTTTACAGGCAGCTGTTTGCCAATCCTCGGTTTACTTTCTGAGTTTGCTGAAAAGTCCTGCTCAACATCTTTTTGAAGATTCTAACCAGTGTTTGCTCCTTTGCCATATGGGATCACCCTCAGCTACAACCAGGGGATGCAGCCCCAGTGCAGACTCTGCTGCACCGCACTGCACAGGTTGCCATAGTGACAGACAGGAGAGACTTTACTTCAGAAATGTTGCCTTATTGCAGCTAAAGTGTATTTTGAAACAGGATCACATTTCAAGTTACTCCCTGTGTTTCATATAGGAACAAGCAGAATTATTGGCTTCTACAAATAAGAATTAGTTGGAACCTGCCCATTCCCCAGCAGACACTCAGAAGTCCATCACGATGTGCTGCATGTGCTTCCCATTCCTTTTGGGTAAAAGAGGCCAGAACACCCCTCCTCTCCCTCAGTATTGCACAAACACACTTTGCCTCCGTGTCACTGCCCGCTCTGATGTGTTGTGTCTTCTATTAATAAAGAGTATCTTACTTCGGATTACATTGATTTTGCTCCCATTAATGCAGAAGAGACACCAGGTGAGATTTCTGAAGGCTTCCTGATTGAGTTATGTCCTGACAAATATGGGGCATTCTGCAAGAACAGCACTGCCTGGCCAGCCTGGGCTGAGATGTCTCTCAGGTCTGAGATGGGCTTCCCCATGGGAACACCAAGCCCACGGAGATTCAAGCTGCAAAATCCATCAGCCATCCTCTCTCCTGCAGTGCCAGCTCCATCCCACTGCTGGGGCAGGCCCAGGGCCACCAGCATCCCTCTTCTCCACTGAGAAAAGTATCCCCACCATTTTCCTTAATAAACAGGAGAACAGGAGGAGAGGATGTGCTGGTGAGGGGAGCAGCTTGAGCACAGTTTAGAGGCAGGTGAGTTGGCAGCTTGCAGGAGGAAAGTTCAGCCCTGAGAGCCCTCCAGCCACGGGCTCTCCTTCCCACAAACGGGCCTGACAGGTCACTGGACCCTCCAGAGGTGTACGGCCAGCACTAGGACACTGACACAGGAGCAGTGAAGGACAGAAATATCTTGCTGCTTTTTGATCTATGCCTTGGATTTTACAGCTTGTTCTTTTACATCCTTTCCTTTCCATTTCTGTAACTTATAGACAGGAAATTTTTTTTCTGCAGAAGTTAGCTACAAAGGTCAGAGACATGATTCAAATCCTGTGCTCTTGTGCATCTCCTTATAGTTGTGCTCACAGCATATACTAACAGTATAGTCACAAAGTAAAATGTTGATTTCAAACCTGTCCAGCGCCCTCCATCTAAAACACACAGTCCAAGTCAGATTTCTTCATAAGAGAATAAATAACGTACTGTTCCACCAGCTCCTTCCTTCCTGGCTCTGTGACCCTTTGTTCCCTGGGCTGAGAACAATTAGGAAGATTAGACTTATTATTTTACTTCTTGCTCATTCTTTGTCTTTCTGCCTAAGCAGACATGACTCTATTTCCAATTATTTTGCACAGATCTCAACTACCAAGACAAGTAACAAGCACAGACATTGGATGAAATCTTGTCTTGCTTAATTTTATTTTATTGTCCATCAGTCAGCAACTGGACAAAGAAGTAGATTAAAGTGTAATGTTCCAGGTTTGTAATGATGCTAAAGAACAGCAAGAATAACTAATATGGGGAAAGCATCCCTATTTTCTCATCTGGAAAAAATTGAATCTCTATTCTACTGAAACTTCAAAAATAAGAGTAGATCCCTAGCACAGAGAACTGAAGGCATCAGCTCCAGTTTGCCACAGGAATGCTGGTCACAATGGGACATGCCTATAGGTGAAAAATTTCGGGTCCTATGAAGGGGATCCATAATCTGAACCATTCTGTGAATGAGGAGGACACAGAACCAACGGGCAGAGTCTGCTGCAGCTTGCAGCAAAGCCTGTGGAAGAAAATCTGTGTCAGGAGTTACAGCATTGGCCTGCCACAGGGAGCCAAGGGTTTGGCATCAGCAGAGGTGAGCTCAGATGAGGAGGATCTGACTACTGAGCTTGATTTAAACTGGGTGCAGGAAATGGGCTGAAAGGAGGCAAAATGTGACAGACTTTATGTCTGGCGGTTTTATACACCCTCATGCAAACACTGTCTTTTCTTTCCTTATATTCCTGCATGAAACCACACTCTTGTGGTTTGCTTTGTAATTAGTTTTGGTGCTGAGAGAAAACAAGAGAACTTGTTGTTAGATGGATTAAAGGGATCTGTGCTCTACACCACTTGAGTGACAAGAACCATGTCAGACCAGTCTGCTGTCAAATGAGAAAAAGTGACAGCACAGTCTGAACCAGACGAGTTCTCCCACTTAGCGAGTGGTGAGAGGCAGGCACGAACTCGCCCTGTCAGAGAGCAGCCACAGGTGACTGGGTCAAAACAACTGGGACAGAGATGAAAACACACAGCGTGATTCCTCCTCAACTTAGCCGAGGCTCTCCTGCCGAGACTTGCGTCTTCCGACCAGGGGAACCAGAAAACGCCTTCGGGTCAAGGAGTGGGAAGGGGAGGAGCCCGGAGCCGGCTCCGCACAAGTGTTTCCTAGGTTGCGGCCGCCGGTGTTCAACTGTGTGTGCGTGCGATGTACAATAACAACAACTCTCCTTGAGTAAAAGCGGGTGGAAAGTAAAACAGAGCTCTCTGTGCCTGTGGCACAGTGTCAGTGTGGCTGAAATCCAGCCCTCGAGTCCGCTGAGGCCGGGTTAGGAGTCGGGAGCGAGGGAGAGGTTCCCGTTTTGTTCCAGCTCCCGAGAGCCCCGCTGCCGTCGGTGCGGGGGCAGCACGGCGGGGCTGCGAGGGGCTTGTGCCCCCCAGAGCCTCCCACGTCCCTGGCTGCAGCTCAGTGCTGGTCTGCATGAGGGTTGTTGGCTGAACTGGTTCGTCCTCAGCTTCACAGGCTCTGACATCATGCCAGAAATACCACAAATGCTCAACATCCAAATCCTTCAGGTGCTGTAGAAGTACCTGTAGTAGGGAATGAATGCCCCAAATTTGAATTCATAGAATAAGTCCATGCTGGAAAAAAAACTTCCTCTCCTCCGAAATTCTGCCTTAGTTCTGAATTCTGCAACTCTGCTGCCTTTTCTGCCTCTAACTGTGTAAACACATGGTTTAATGCAATTTTTACCAAGCATGAGAATCCATGCCTTGAAATTATATGACAGAAAACAGCCCATGAGACCATGAGGTTTGTTCAACTGTGTCCAAGGGACTGGAGAAGGGACACTGCAGCTCTGACCGTGCCACCTGGACTTGCTCGTGCCAAGCAGATGCCCAGGGCAGAGCATCCTTTCCCTCACGGGCGCTCTGTCTGGCTCCCTGTGGCTCAGGAAGGGTGCTCAGCTCTGCAGGACGGTCCCCTGCACTGTCCCCGTGCGTGCCTGTGGCTGTAGGCACAGACTGCGAGGGCAGATGTGCTCCTGTGGCTGTCAGAGCCCCAGCAGAGCTCCGGCTGCAGATGGGCTGTGACTGCTCCGACCGTGTGCACCGGCACCAGCGCACCGGTACCTGATGTTCTGCACATCTTTGTGACCTTTACCTGCTGTGAATCGTCTTATTTCAACACTGTCAGCATATCAGGGCAGATAATCATGATGCTAGGATCAGTGTAACTGCAGCTTCACATGTGGCTGAAGGATGTGTGCCCCAGCCGTGGTGGAAGGGCCACACACGACATGTATGAAGAGTAACAGGGCAGGGAGGACAGACAAAGTGATCAAGTGCTTTAAAGAAGAATGAACAACTCTGTAATGCCGATGCAGGAGATGAGGAAATAAATGATTTTGTGATGATCAGAAAAATAATGGCATGAAATTAACTCGTGAGGTGACAACTAAACCAGTCGTATGCAGAGTGCAAGGATCAGCTACTGGATCAATGGCAAGTGTTGAAGCTGAGAATTGTATGCAAAGCTGTCAGGGCACATATAAACCATAAAATCTACTGATTTTAATCTAAGTCTCTGATTACAAAGTGACAAATGTTTTCCTTTTTTTTTTTTTTCTTGGTTTGCACCTTACTCTATGACTCCGAAATGTGGACAAGTTAGGACAAGAACATCAGAGGAAGCAGAAATCATTAATTAACAATACCTCCAAGCTATTATGCTTATAATTGTCAAGACAAAGATTATGAGTAATGATTTTCTGCAATACATTTTCACAAATTGTTTTTTAAAAAGTACTTAGAAAAATATCAGCTTTTCTGGACAGCACCTTTTTTCCTGGCTAAAAGGAATTAATATAAAAGTATATTTTAATGGACAGATAAAAATGCAAAAAAGGGACGGAAGATGCAGGAAGTACTTTTCTATCACCACTAGGAGCTCAACAGCAGCAAGAAGCCCTTATGGCACATTGAGAATTGCTATCATATGTTGGTTACCAAGCAGAGGAGGGCTTCTGCAGAGACTTGCTACAATTCGAAGCAGCCTAAAAATCAAAAACCAGACTTTTAATCTGTCCTGCCTCTCACAGAAGCCTTGGGAAAACTGAAATTCATGATGGACAACAGTGACTAGAGCTTCTTTTCCTCAAATTTCTGGTGCAATTTAAGGATCTCTCAGCTTTTCAGGCCAGGAACTCTAACTGACCACATGCAGGCATCTGATATTTCCCTGTAGCCTAGGGTATCTGCAATATGATGGTTGAACATTCAATGCTTTGCATACATCCTGTTCTGTTACCTCCTTTTTATCATCTGAAAATAGAACTTCTTATTAAAAGTTTTCACATCAGGAATTTTTTCATTGCATTTGAGATGAACAAACACCTCAGGAGAAAAAGTATCAGCAGGAAAGGTCACAGTGGTTGCTCTGTAAAACATTTTTAAAAGGTCTTAAAAACAATATTGGGATAGGTCTGACAAAGTTTTCAGAAGTCAAATAACTGGGAAATTGTCAGTCCACTTCAATTAAATGATCTTACATTTATACTGTCAGCTGCAATAACACTCAGTTATTAGTCTTCTGTGAATTTTAAAGCCCACACTTTACACTCCTAAAGCATAGCACTGGGAAGGGAAATGGACAGCCAAGGAGCTGTCTGTGGATCCAGCCTTTGCTGCTGACCTCACCAGGTGTGGCCACGGGCCCTGGTGCAGGGGCTGGTGTTTGTGGCAGGTGCCACCTGGCCAGCACTGCCACAGGACCTGCTGCTGTGCCCCAGCCCTGGGCTGCCCTGGGCACAGGCTGACAGCAGCCACGGAGCCTGGCATGGCTGGGGAGGCCAACGAGGTGATCCTGCTGCTCTCCTCAGCCCTGCCGAGGCACATCTGGGGTGCTGTGTCTGGTTCTGGGCTCCTCAGTTCAAGAGAAACAGGGAGCTCCAGGAGCAGATCCAGCCACAGGTTTGATTAAGGGACTGAAGTGTCTCTTACTGAGAGATGGCTGAGGGAGTTGGCCTGTTCAGCCTTGAGAAGAAATGACTGTGAGGAGAACTCATCAGTGTCTGAAGGGAGGATGCCAAGAAGGTAGATCCAGGCTATTCGTGGTGATGCTGAGCAGTGACAAGAGGCAATGGGCAGAAACTGATGCACAGGAAATTCCACCTGAACAGGAGGAAGAACTTCTCTCCTGGAGGGGTCACTGAACACTGGAAGAGAGACCAGGGAGGCCGTGGGGTCTCAGTCACTGGAGATATTCCAGAGCCACCCAGACAGAATCCTATACCCTGGGCTCTAGGATGACACTGACTGAGCAGGGAGGTTGCTGCTCACTGGGACCCTCTGTGGTCCCTTCCAGCCTGACCCTCTCTGTGGTTCTGTGATTCTCAGGCAGTGTATGGCACACGGGGGCTGTGCCAGTGGGGAGCAGCTGGGTTCCCTCCCCAGGAAAGCCCCTTGCCAGTGGCACCCAACGTCTCCTTTTTACATTTTCCTCTCTGGGACATGCCACTTCCTCTGTCTGTGCTGCAGTCACAGATCCCATGTCCTTATCTTGACATTAAAGAAATAGATTTAATTGTCAGTCCTCTTAAACAAGCGTTTAATTCCATTCTGTGGGGACTAAAGACAGTCTTAAATAATTGAGCGGCCAAGAGATTGGTTATTTCTGTTTTCATTGCCCATATTGATTTAAGTGCAGTTAATCCTTTCAAATACCCATGTCACACTGGGCCTGATGGCTCTCTTTAGGGCAATATTGTTCCTCTGGCTAGATTATTTGACATCAAGCATTGTAATGTCACAATAAATCCTTCATGTAGGCTGTTCTTTTCAGAGAAGTAGCAGATGGGGACTTCGGCTCTTACATTAAGCTCTTGGTTTTACTAGTCAGAAGTTGGGCTTGTGAATAATTTTCATTAAATTTTCTTTTGTGCCTCATAAAAACTACCTCTTCAGCAGTGACATTAAATAATCAGAAGCCCAATTAAACAGGCATGTTGACATAAAACAAACCAAGGTGTTCCCCTCACTGCAAATTAAATATAGTGATGTGTAAAATAATCTCATTTGGGGTATTACCCAATACAGAACTTGTGGAATGGATTTTACAAAGAAAAGTGGGGATGGCTGAAGCCAAGATCAAACAGACATGTTTTACAAGTCATTGCAGCATTTCTTACTTCTGGTCAAGTCCTAAATTTGTCTGTCTGCCTTGAGTTCCGTCCGATTAGTTGAATGATTCTCCACGTGCTATTCATCAATGGATCCAAGTGAACACAATAAATATCTGCTCTCTGAAACCTCCCTTGGTTGATGCACTCATCCTTGCTTCCTCCTTCCTGTGCTTTCCATCACTGCAGAGCCTTTAGAATAACTCTGGAATTAGCTGGCAGTGGGAAGCAGGAAAGCAGAGTAGTGGATTAATTTCTCTTGAAGCAGAAGGTCTTGTGCTTTTGCCTGTGCTATTAATGTGGACCCCTGCTCCATGGAAGCCTTTTAAACTTTCTTCTTCTCTGGCCTTCCTCCCCTTTGGTAATAATTGCATGATCTGGTTTTATGGGGTCTTTGGGGTTTTTTTTTGTTTAGATTTATTATGAGAATGCTTAATGGCCACCTGGTAAAGAACATGCATGGTGATTCTGTGGCTCTGTCTCCAGAGAAAGTAATTCCATGCACAACTTTATGCTGTCCAGGAAGATGGAGGTGTCATGCAGGGGTGCACAGGATCTCCTGGCACCTCTGTGCTGGGAGGACTGGGCTCATGAGCTGTGCATGGTCCCCATCTCCCTGCCTAGTGAATTCTAGGGGATCAATGTTATCAAATTCAAGATATAGTTTTTATTGGAGTTCTTGTTACTCAGCCAAGAGGTCTAAAGTCCTGGCCAATTCAGCAAACATGTCACTCTCCTTTGCTAATTTAAACCATATCTCAGCATTGCTTTGGAAGCAGCAGTGGCAGGACTTGGGCTCATGATCTTCAAGTTGTACTTTGGGGACCGGGTCCTTTTAATATCAAGGATCTTCATGCTATCTGCACCAGCAACCTTTATATTAACCAAGGAAAATAGATTCTTCAGTTATTAATAAGAAATTCTTGTTTTATTACTGCTTTCTTACTAACCAGATGTGTAATTGAAATTCCTGAATTTTAAATTTCATCTGGATGAAGCATCTGGGTCCACCTCACTGGGTAGCCTTTAGTGACGGAAAATATTTTGTATTGGCAGCTAAAAGGACAGAGTTTATCAGCTGTTTCAGCTCTGCTCACATCATCCCTTTCATAGCATCTCCCCTTACTTGGCTCTCCCTTTCCTGTTGTCACACATGTTGCTGGTGCACTTTGAAAGGTGTTCTTGCACTACCAACCTTCAGAATAGAATTATTATCTACTTCTGCAGCAGGAACTGTCTTCATTGTGTGTGAATTAAATGATAAAATCTGTTCCCTGTGGACTCCCTGTCTGTCAGGGCTGCCCTTCTTCCTAAGAAAGATGATGTCCAAGAACAAGAGTGCACCAGAAAACCAGGCAGACAGGTGAGTTCTGCAGACCCAAAGAGGTTCATGTTTTAGGCTCTGGATTTCTGGACAAGGATACAGATACTCACTGTGCCTGTGGGTTGTACCAAAGCAGTTTCACTTCCATTCACTGAGCAGATTGTGTAAAGAACTTATGGCTGTTACTTGTCTGCTTGGGATATTTACAGCATAGCAGCACACTTTTTTTTTTTTTACTGTTGACTGTTATTCTTCTGTTCTCCTGCCACAGACCTGCCCTAAACTCCTTCTGGGCGGCCTCAACTGCTCTGGGATCAGCAGCAAGGCACAGATAAATTTGTGGGTCACCTCTGCTGTCCATTTGGTCACTTTTTTTTTTCAGTTAATTTTAAGTACATGTTACTGTCAAATCCTCTTCTGCTTGAGTAAGAGTTTACATATTTGATGCACTTTAAAATGACATTTTAAAGACGTCTGCTTAAGATCATAATGGAGACGAGACAGTGTGTCAAGAATGCAGCTCCCAGCAGCGTGAGAGCATTCCAACGGCATTACCGGCTCACAGCCACACACCCAACGTGGCTCGGCCTCGTTATGCCCAGAGGTGTAAGAATAGCTGTGAACAGCTAATAAGAATCAATGCTATTGGAGACATCTGGTTCAGCTTTCATTTTTCAGTGTTATTAGTGCTTATTGGTACAAGGCTCAGGAATGCAGCCAATCCCTTTGAAGTGGAGCGTATTGTAAGGCTGGAGGCATTGTGAGCCTTGTTGATGACCCTGTGTGTAACCTTTCATTTAAACATCCGTAATGCACGGAATGAGAAAGGCCTCTTTAAAAGAGAAGACTGGTATACTGGAAATCTCGTTGCTGACATTTTAGTATTCATTTTGCAAAAATGCTCACAATTTAGTTAGTATTCATTTAAAAAAAAATTCTTTAATCTTTCAAGTTTCTTTAATTTTTAAAAAAATCTTTTACTCTGGTCATGTGAAGACATCACTGTTCTTTTAGTTATTAATATGCAATAAAGGTCCTTAATCTGTGCACAGTACAGGCAACCAGGGAAGATACAGCTCTTTGACCTCAACCTAGAAAATGGTACAGAGACCAAGCAGAGCTGAAGTCAGCTGCCACCTGTGTCATGTTCCCCTCAAAATCTCACCACATACATCTGCAGCAGCCTGGAACAGGAGCATAATTTGACTTGTGAATAAATTGGTCGGCATAAACCCTGAAGTTTAGAGTGAGGTTTTCAGAGGCATTTTGCAGAGCACAGAGATCAGCACAGCCTTGGGAAGCTCCTGTCACAGGTGAGGCTCAGAACAGCAGCACGGTGAGGCTGGAGGGCTCTGAGTGTGCCGTGCTCTCTGGAGGCTGATCTGAGTCAAGACTGTCACAAATGCCACAGTGACGTCATCTGGAGGATGCTGGGAGAGATGATTTGTGTGACAACCATCACTACTCTGAAGACGGTGCTAGTGTACTTTGATCTATACACAAGAAAACTTTTTTGAGCTCCCTCCAACAGTCTGATTAAATCAGTTCCCGCCACCTGTGAAAGGCACTTTTATCAAGACAAAGAGAAGCTCCCCCGGCTGCTGAGTACTGAATGCTGGATGGTAGCTGGCTGCTGCTCCTTCATGGATCACAGCACAAAGTTTTGCTAATCCTCTGCACAGATGTGGCAAATCTATCATAGTGTTTATCTTACCATGAATGATGCAAGTCCTCCCTCCCAATTGCCTTGAGGGGAAGCAAGTGACAGTGCCTGCCCTCTTTTTCTGACTGCTGTGTTGGGATGAGGCTGATGCTCAGACAGCAGGATGTGACCCCAGTACCTGGCACGTGTTAGTAAAGGACTCCGGGTGCTCTCTGACTCCAGCATGGACAAGTAAGTGCAGATGAACAGAAGTGGAGCCAACCACAGAGCATGACACAAGGCAGAATGGTGGCTGAATGGTGGCAGTGGAACCCCCCCAGTGTTCTCTGCTTCTCGTTAGCAGTGGGGAGTGTCACTGGATTGGATTTTTCAATGATTAGTGTGAAGATTGAACTCATTAACTTGTGGGTTTTTAATAGAGTGATTAATACAATTACTTACTTGTACTTAAGTGGAAATAGTCACAAATATTAGCAAGAATTGAAATATAATAAAAATAGGCCAATAGTGAGATGAAAAAAGTGGCAGAAGTTGGTTGGTTTAAAAGGTAAGATGTTACAGTGGACTTATAAGTGGGAGAGGAATTATTCAGGATCATAAAGGCAGGAATGATAGAAGGAATGAATAATGGCAAAGCTTGGGCTGGCAGTGAGATCTGCAGGGCTGTGAGAAAGTCTCGTAAGTGAAGTGTCAAGTGTATCACTAAGGACTTTTAAATCTACTAGAACAAGGTAGAGCAGAAAATGTTTTCTGAATAAAATACCGTAGTCCTTTGGGATGAGACATGCCATGTTACTGTGCAAGCAAGTTCTGTCTGTCTGTCTGGAGTGGCAACCAACATTGCTGCTGGGACACAGGTTGGCATCGTGGGAAGAGGACAAAAGGTGTGGTAGTGATCCATTCTGAATGGTGTGGAGAAAATAGGATGTAGAGTGATCTATGATTTTTTAAAAAGTCCAAACACTTTAGAATTGTTGTTTCCCAGTGCAGATAGCAAGGATGTGTTTTAAACCAGGAGACTCTCTGTTAATCCATATAAGAATGAACTAATATGTTCTTCACCTCATGACAAAGAAACAAGGTGGCATATTGGGGCAGCGTGTAGAAATGTAGAACAAAGAAAACTAGCCCACCATGACAGTGGAAATAAGAAAACTGCACATTCCTCTGCCTGGGGCTTCTTCGCACCTCAGTATCCTTAATTACGTTCCAGGGTATTTTGGCATTCCTTCTATTTGCATTTAGATCTTTCATCAGGAAGTTAATGTTCTCAGAGCAAGTAAGATCTCAAACCCCATAAATCCTAATGTTTAATACGTTAACGATATAGAGATAAGTATTTAATTTTGCTTTATGCATGACAGAGAAGCCAATGACAAATAGCACTGAGTAATATTTATGAGTTCCATGCCTGAAGGAATAATAAGCGCCTTAAATTATTGTAAATTCCAACAAAGCACATACATTGAAGGCTTTATAAAACTTTATACTTTATGCATATTAACTACCACATTGTTCTCCCTACCATAGTTCAGCTTCTGCTGGTTCCAGCTGCTGTGATTACAAAGCAGCATCTTCCCAACCTGAAAAAATCAGTGGAAATGTGTCTAACATTGTCCTTCTTGATATTGTCCTGGCCTCCAGGTTCCAGCTATGTCCTGAAAAATGCCATGGATAGGGCAGTAACAGAATTTATTGCAGTGCTAAGTAAGTAGCATATGGTTACTAAATGTCTATCATGCCTAGAAACAAATTAGGGTTCATCTTTCCTTCTTCTCTTTCATAATTTGAGTATTAACTTGACGTGCCATCTTTGCTGACCAGCATTTCCTGGGCTTGCTAGAGGGCAGCTGGAGAAAGGAACCTCACACACCCAGGTGCACAGCAGCAATTTCTACATGAACCTTACACCAGCTCAGCAAGGAAGAATGAAGAGCTGTGGGAACAGAAGATGGACTTCAGCAAAGGAAATCTATAGGAAGCCACTTCATTTCTTGGATTTTCAGGTGCACCTTATGACTGGACTCAGAAGAAGTCACAAGTGTACATGGAGGTATCAGTTCCTCTGGCTGAATTTGGGTCTGATAATGGTGGCAAAATGAAGATGCTTTGGCAGGTAAGGAAATATTTACAGATATTTGTGAGAGAAGATGACAGCCTGGTGTAAAATGACGCGGTTGCCAATTGTCACCATCAACACTAACTATATGCTGCAAGACTTCAAAGAAGGTGGGCCTGTGGGCAGGTCCCCACATCAGCTCAGTGCCAGAGGGGTTCCTGAGGCTGAACACGCAGTGGCTCAATCACACTGACAGTGATCAGACATGTAACTCATCAGCTGTGGGTCACTGGGGAGCTTGCAAGGGGCCGAAGCTGCTCAGGTTCCCTGCTTGGGGGAGTTGCTGGAACACTCCCCTCTCCTCTGAACAGCCGTGGGTGGGAGCTGGGGCTGCCCTGGCCAAGGTCGAGCAGCTCAGGGAATGCCAAATCTCCTGTTGTGTTCTCAGGCTGAGCGTGGGGACTCCCTGGCAGGGTGTGGGAACCTAGAGGTTGATTTCAGGGCAATAAATGGGCAATAAATCCACATTTAGGGCCCTTGTCTACCACTGTGGAAGATCAGCTTCATGGCTCAGGCAGTTTTAGCTAGCATTCATTTAGGAAAAATGAGTAACAGAACATAAACCATTTGATTTGTTGTACGTGTTGCAACGAGATTTTTGAAAACGTATTTCAGAGCTTTGCTTCATAAGGATTTGGGGCACTCCTGACTTTCTGCACTGCTTTACCAGGATGCTCTGAGGACCCTGCCCCCCTCCAGCCTCTGCCAGAATGACTGAGTCGCCTGAATGTGGAGGAGGGTTTTTAAGTGCTGGGAGGAGGGGCCGGCTGGCGACCAAGCAAGGATGAAATCCTCAGAGCACTTCTCTACTCTTCAAGTCAGTGAAGGCATTTCTCTGCAAGGAGAATTTTCCTGCACTGCCAAACAAGTATTGCAAGAGATTATTTAAAACGTTGCTGTCAGTGCCTTCTAGCACTGAGCCTGATTTAGTTTCTTTCATGTCTTGGAGGTCTGCACATGCTTGCTTCCAGGAGAATGGCAAAGCATCAGCCCTGCCAGGAGATCCATGTCGATGTGTGAGGTACCTCTGCAGTAAAAATGACAGCCAGAAATTGGTAGCTGGTGCTTATAATTTAGACCCGAGAAGCCAAGATTGACATTTGCTGGCAGCAGGTTTGTTGTGGTTGAGTATATTTTTTCTTTAGCCCATGAAAAATACTCACACAAGAATTACTTGATCCACAGCAGAAGAATAGGATTAGCATCAGGAAGAGGTGTCTGGTGGCAGCCTCAACAGTCCGAGCTCCCCTCCCTGAATGGGATTCATTCTTCCCAGCTGAGCCAGTGGGAAGTCCTTGCTCCTACAGGGAAGTGCAGGGAGGGCAGCTGCAGTGTTGTTTTTTGCTCTCATGTTATGCCCTTTTGCAGGGGTCAAGAGTTCTTCCATAACACTCACTCCAGGCTAGTGGTCTCAGCACAAGGAGCTACTTGGCATGTCCTCTCGGAAAGGATTTTATCCGCGGGGTGATGGAGCCTCATGAAATGCTTGTCAGCCCAGCACGGTTTATTCTAAGTTCACTGGAAGGAGACCTCCCTTCACTCTTCAGCCTGGCCTGGCAACATTTTTCACACATTTTCTCTGCCACAGCCGTATGTCAGTAAGGTCTCTGTGCCACAGCCGCGGCTCCTCCGGGCGGAGGGTCTGGCACAGGCACACAAAGCCGGCGGAGCCACTGACAAAACCAAGGTGCCGCCCATTATTTGGGCATGCTAGAGTGGACAACTGCTGGGAGATCTCGAGTGCCAGACAACGAATGAATCCTCTGCGGTTAATTGTCATCCCTGCCAATGAGAGGAGGTTCGTCGCTCTCGCAATCAAGGACAAAAGTCTTTTCTTCAGGCCTTTATTGCCTGTCACAAAGCTGGTTGGTGCAGCTGGGATCAGGCCCACAGCTGATCCTTCTCTCCCCCGCCCTGGGCCATTCCTCTCAGCTCAGCTGGGGTCACCCGGACAATGGGGAAGCCGCGTCTGCCATGTCGCAGGATGCTGGGACTATAGCCTGGACAGCCTGAGAATATGTGTGTATTCTCCCCCTTGATGTTCAGGGGCTTGATACCTCTTTGTTTGCTTTGCTTTATTGTAAGGTGAAATGGAAGAAGGGAAAATGCCCCTGCCTAGAAATACAGATGCATTGTGACATAAAAGAGATAAGAAAGGCACATTTCAGCTGTGAGCCTCACATCCCAGCTCAGCACAGGGGTGGTGTCGCAGGAGGCTGTCACAGTGGCTGTGCTGCCTCACTGCAAGGGTTCTGCACAAAGCAAAGCCTGATTCGTGTTCAGGTAACAGGCTGCCTGCTGTAAGGTGTCAGGATAATTTGGCAGTTCCTCTGGCAGCTCCCTCTCCATGCAGGAGTCAACAGGCAGGTCTGACTAACCTGCAAGCAAATGAGCCATCAGAAAATAGTGATCAGAAGGTAGTGCTGCTCTCTGTTTTCTTATGTTGGAACTTTGCTTCCCCGATGTGTTTGATGTAGGTGCCCTTAAAGCATAGAATAATTTTTTCCACTCTCTGTGTTTTTGTGGTTACCTTTCTCCCATCTTGGGAGCCAGCAAGCAGATCCCAGCACGTCCATTTGCTACTACCCACTTGTGCCTCAGCCAGACACAGCACAACCTGTGCAGCCTATGCTTGTCCCATTGGGACCTAACCTGGTTACCTGCTTCCCAGCATTTACCTAGTGAGCCTTACAGAAAATCCCTGCCTTGTGTCCTCATTTCCATAAAGCTACTGCTACCAAGAGTCACAGCAGCTGGCTGCTTTGCCCACAGTTTATCACATGTGATGACTAAACTGCATTTCTTCTGCATATCCATCTAAACAACTGCCTGTGTTCACACCTGCACTAAACACCAAAGGGACAAGGCCCAGTGGTGGGGGTTAAATTAGAGTATGCCCTTGCCAGATCACCACCAAGGAGCTGGAAAAAGGTCAAAGCTGCAGTGGTGTCCTTCCCTTTCTCCCTGCTGGTGTGACTGTTATTACACCCTCAGTGCAAAGAGCAGCAGAGGCTGATAAGCATCCTGAAAGAGATGATTTCACTTGTATACATATCAACCAGGCTTGAAGCTGATGCCTTGGGAAGGCTGACCTGGAACAGAGACTAGACAGAGCTGAGAGAATAAAGGCATCTAAAGGCATCTTACGTTAAAGGAATGTATGGCTCTTAGTTCATCTACTATTATGGAATAAGGTATTCCCTGATTTTTCAGGTGTCATTGGATTATTGATAGTTATTGTGTTCTATCTGCATATCAGTGCTTGTACTCCCTCTGCAGAAGACGCTCACCTGGAAGCCTGTGGAAATCAAATACATATTCAGGACTCAAAACAACTCCTGCCTGATGTATTCAAACACAGCAGCAGAATTTCATCACCTACCTCACCACCAAATTCTTTTCAGATCTTATCTTTTCCAGTCATAAGCTAAAAAAGATGCATGATACAATATCCTAGCAGTGCTGCAGGGGATGTGACTCCACCAGTAATTTGTGAGATAGATGTTGGGAGTGCCCCTAACTAAAATTGTTTGAGGATAAAATTACTGAGCACAGTGCTGAAATGGTGCATCACCCACTGGCCTGGTCCACGATTTCCAGAGGGACCTACGTGCCAAAATGCTACTGAATATCAATGGGAATTTTGTTTCTAATTCAGTTGCCTGAAACCAAACTAATCCTTCCCATAATGGTTGTTTCAGGTTTTGGATGGTGATTACATTAGAAATCCTATGGACTTTGATCACAACAGACAATACTTTGATGTGGCAAAGCTTTGATAGCCACATCAACATGAAATCAAAATAAAAGAAAAATTTAGAAAAAATTACGATGGCAGCTATTCATACAAATCTCTGATGGAATTGGTGCATATGTGATATTTAACTACAGTCTGAGAAGCACAAGCCAGGGACCAAGGTCTGATGCAAAACTAAGGTGTTGTAATGACAAAAAACCGAAGCACTTCCATAGTAGAAATTATGACACCTGTGAACCCCTGTTCCAGACCAGACTGGGGGTCTAGGGGTTGCCATGTCCTTCACTTGCCACCACAGGTAACAACCTGAATATTTTTAACAAAGAGACAAGAAACATCAGTTGGTTTTTGACAGAGCATCACCAGCATGGGTCCTGAACTGGGACTTGTTGAGTTCTGGCTGCTGGTTCCTTAGAGAAGGACAGGATCTCTGGTACGTTTTCTTCCTCAGAGTAGGTGTGCAGGGACAAAGGGCTGGAGAGACCCTGTGCCCTGAGGAGCATAGTCCTGCCCTCCATCAGCACCCGTGGAATTGGCCACAGGGGCACTGAAGGCATTTTGCATAACTGGAGGGCAAGATTTTCCTTTTGTCGGCCACAGTGTTTGTACAAAAAAGACCCGCATGACTGATAGGAAGAAAAGAATATTTGTACCTTATATATTGGAGAAGTTGTTCAGGAACAGTTAATCCTTGTGAAAATCCTGCTCTGAAATGCTGCCAGGGTGTTGGCACACGAGGCTGTGCTGGTATTTGCAGTGTCAGAGCCAGTCTGTGAGGAGCACCTTCTCCCCAAGTGTGACTCTGGCAGACAGGGTGGGACACTCTTCTCCCAGCAGGACACAGCAGATTCTGTCATTAATGCTGCTGGACCCTGGGAGTGCCAGCCTTTCCTCCCCAGGGCACTGCCTGGTGTTGGCTGTGTGGCAGTGGCCAGGCCAGCGGGGTGGTGCCCACAGGTGGAGCACCTTGTCTGAGCATGCCTTACCTGGAGAGCCTCTTCACACCCCGTGGACATTTGTGTACACTGAGCACCTATTTTATCTCACTGGGTTTTGTTGATTGCAGCATCCTCCACTCAGTCCTCTGCATTGTGTGTCAAAACCAGGCTCTCCTCAGCCTGCTGCTGTCACACAGGACGTGTCTGTGAAATCTGCCCACCTCAGGGACGATGCTCCTCATTTAACATAATCTTGTGCTTTCCTTCATGCTTCATTTTTCATGCTCTTAGCAGCTATAACAAGTCTGAAAGGTAAATGATGAAAAGCCTGAAGAATGCAAGGAATGACTATTTGATTCTCCTGCAACACTGGGAAAGAAAAGCCACAAACACCTTTGAATTTTCACATGTATAAGATCTTGATCATGCCACACCCATGCAGGGCTCAGAAACATAAAACATGCCAACTTATATTTATAGGAAAATCAGAACAGGTATCTGGAACAATGAAGTTTTGCAAGAGCACTTTTGAGGAAAAATAGGTCTCATTCAAATATTCTTAATTTTAATTCAGAAATATAGAACAAAATCATATTTGCATAAGAATGTCGTGTCAGGTAAACTTTGTATTTACTTTTCAGTTGCACTGAAATAGTAATGTTACCATTGTATTTTCATTTATGAAAGCCTTAATCACTCTTATGTGCATTTGGTTCAAAACTGATAATTCCAGACTTTTTTTCCCAGTGCTCAGAAAGTTAGCTTTCCTTTCCAGTCTGTTAGGTCTTTCACTGCAATAAAAAAGTCCTTTTTTTTCTCCAGTGTTATCAAATTTGACATAGTAAAATAATTATGAATAATAAAACACTAGCTTTGCTTTGACTAAACCTGTTTGGTCTTATTGCCTTATTCTGTGGAGGTTTGCTTTTCTTCTTGTGGTGCAATTGTTACTTTTGGTCCAGAAACACAAATATTCCAGGTTTGCAAATACCAGCTGCAGTTCTCAGGGGCTCACTCCCCTCTGGGAGCTAACTGAGGGGTGACTTCATCAGCAGTGTGAGCAGGAGCAGCACTGCCTTCCTTTCCCCGTGGCACGGCTCCTTTGGGGGTGGGTGAGCAGAATAATGTAGGGAAAAGCAGCTTTGGCACGAAGCAAGCACTAGCAAGGCTGGGTGGGTTTGTCATGGGGCAAGGCAGCTCTGAGCTGTGAAGTTCTGGTCTTCTAGAGGGGGATTGTGGTGTCTTGGCTCCTCAGGGTACCCCTTCTAACAGCTGAATGCTGCTGCATGTTTTTAGATTAGAAAAGAAAGGTAGAGTTCTTTATTAGAAACTGAAAATTACTGAACGCAGTAATAGATCTGGTGTGGAAGTTTGAATAACAGTTTGAACATGTGAATTGAAGTTCAGAAATTTACTGTGATGCCCTCAGGGGCATGTCTTTGCAGTAGCTCTATGTAGAGATAAGCAAGGTACCATGAGAATCAATTCCTGCTTTTTGTAGCTACGGTAATTTGGGCTAATTAGGGCAGGCTGAGCACCACCCTGGTGCTGAACAGAGAGCTGTATATAAATTCAAAATAACTAAGCTGTCAACTTCTGTGAGTTCCTCATCCAAAAGACCTCACTTGCAATCACCTGTGGAAAAAAAACCCTACTTGCACAGACAGGCCATCCTGAGAGCATCCCAAGCCACGAAAGAAACGTTTCAGTTCTGAGGAAGATGCAATGCTTAGAGCTCCCTGCCAAATTTCCCTGGTGCTGTCTGCAGGGTGCCAGGCTGCCGAGCCTTGGGGGATTCTCGGTGCCCGGGGACAGCCGGGGGCTCTGCCAGCTCTGGGTGCCTGACCCGCCTCAAAAGGGCACAGGAAAGCTGAGCGCACTCCCCCTGTTGTGCCCAGCCCCAGTCCAGTGGAGCCTGGGCACGCTTCCAGCGGGACCTGCAGGGGTGTGAGCTGAGATGTGCCGGTGGCTGCCGCCGGCCCCCGGCCCAGCCCGGCCTCCGCAGCGCCCCTGAACCACCGCAGCAGCGCCGGCACACACAGTTCGCTCGGCAAAGCATTGGCTCCCTAATGCCTGTCTCTGCTCCGGGTCCCCCTCGGTTCAAATGACAAACCCTGCACGATATCAGCCTGACACGGCTGCTGACTCCTGGAGAGGATTCGTTTGCTGCCCTGACAAAGCTGCCAGGTATGTGGAAGGGGAAGGGCCAGGCTGTGCTCACATGCTCCAAAAGCAGTTAAGAAACCTGAAAACACAGCACAATCTGATGTAAACAAACAAGTTCTGCATATTCTCCCTTCCCAAATAGTCAGAAGTCTTAAAAGAATTGGGTGTGTAATTGAAAGTAGCCGAAGGCAGCTCTATCCTGTGCTACCAGCGCTTACGCAGCCGATCACCCAAAGTTTCACTTGGCAGCTTGACAGGGTTACGTGTTTTCACATGGGTGAACAGTTCTCTGACAAAGCACTGCAGCCTGAGCACTGAAAACCACATTGTCTTGTTCCATGGACTCTGACTTCAACAGGCTGGAAGAGAAGTTTTCCTTTCTTTGCTCCAGCCTTGCCACCGAGTCCCTTGCCTGGAAAGCAGCTTTCCAGCACCAGGAACCTGTTTTCTTTGCCCTTCTAAATCTCTCTTGCATTTTCACTGAGAGATAGCATCCCTTGTGTTCTGCCCCATGTCCTTGCTAAGCTCCTCTGGAGACACAGTTCCTCATGTCAAGGGATCCCACTGTCAGGAAAGAGTTGAACCTGTGGCCTTTTGGATTTTGGAAGACCATTGATCAGAAAATTCGATGCTTGCAAGAGCTGCAATTGTTCTCAGAAATGAGAAGCATTTTGCTGCAAACCCAAGTGCTCCAGAGGATCAGCTACAGGGAGCAGGGCTGGCTCCAGAGCACCAGGTTGGCTTCCTTGCATGCCATGACCTGCACTTATTTCTCTTATGGGCCAGAGAGGGAAATCATTCCAGGGAAAAGAAAATTCAGTATGTAACAAGTTGATGAACAAACCACGAAGTAGGGGTCAAGATAACCCTCTTACAATTCTGCACTGAGGAAACAGAGAAACTTGTTCTTTCCACCGTAGCGGCTCAATAGCTCTCTTAAAAACATTGGATTTCCCATCTCTTTAGAAAAAGTCCCACTTTTGATGACTTTGTTCCATGCTAAAAATAGCTTTTTTTTTTTTTTTTTAACTGAAATATGACAAGATAAACAGAGAAGTCCACAACATGGGCAGACACTACATGATACTAAAAATCTGACATGTTTTTCTAGTTTCACTGTTTTCATTCACATATATGCTATTTCCTTCCTACTTGCATAACTTAAAAATATGTGAAAGTGCTAGAGTGCTCCTGAGAGCTCCATCCTAGGGAAACAATTTGAGGTGCTGAGCTGAACCAGCAAGGGCAATTCTTCTGAGTAAATCTATAAGGAGCCATCATTAAAAATAAATAAATAAATTAAAAATAGCAGTCTCTTCACAGAGTTGATTAGTTGATTTCTGTTGTTTTGAGGGATAAAAGATGCTTTTTTCACTCATCACTCTTGTGAGGGACATAAAAGTCCACCTACAGTACAAACCACATTGTTTACCAAAACCACAACCAAGTGCATTTCTGGTTCCTTCTGCAGCAAGCTTTGATGTCAAGTGGCGTTCCCAGCATGGAGACAAATTTATTTATTCATTAATTTAATATATTCAATAAGCCAACCAGCACACAGACTTATTCTTTACAAGTAATTAGAATGTATTACAAGCATACAAATGTGCCTAAGATTGAGAACTTGGGTTATAATCTAATGAAAATATTGTCACTGAATTAATTTCCTATGTGGTGCCAGACTCACAGAATAAAAAGTATATTGAAAGTCTTCAGAGACCTACTGTCAACAGCCCAGCACTACCTCTATTTTAAGCAGGAGAAGATTAGATTTCAAAAGCCTGTTCTTTTTCGTGCATGTTCGAGTTGTCTTGGAGGAATCTTCTGTACTTGAAAGACCTCATTAAAGTTTCAGAAATTAGGAAAGTGAAGAAACTGGCATTTTTTGCTACAAATATGATTAAAATCAGTGCTTCATTATTAATAACTTATCTATTAATTAAAAATCTATTTATTTATTATGTTTTTTATGGCGCCATTGATTTATTATTAGCCATTGGTCATTAAAAAGGCATTAGTGTCATAGAAATGGAGTTCGGCTGTCAACTTACCGGGCTCAAGGCAGCTGGTCCTCCCTGCGAGGAGCTGCAGTCCCGGGAGCTGCGGACTCCCAGGACTTGCATCACGGCAGCAATTAAAAATTGGGGTGGCTCCGACTCTTGCGGCCGTAGCCGCGGTCTGTGCCAGCACTGCGGCAGCGCACAGACCCTCACCCATACCCAGTCCTTGTCAAAACCTTTCATTTCACACTTGCCTAAGATTTTAATTTCTCGGTGTTTTGCAAACTGACTGTTGGTGTAGCAGCGAGAAGAGGAATATTTTTGAGAATGGGACGTGATCTCAATAACACACAAACCCTCCGCAGGAGCTGGGGCTGGCACAGGCTCCTGGCTGGGGCTCCCAGAGAAGAGCTGCTTGCACCCGTTGGAAGTCAGGCAGATGAGCCACAACTGGGATATCGGTTCCGACTTTCTGCTCGGATCGGCTGACCCAGAAACCAGGCAGGAACAGCGCCCTGGGTGCAGTTTCAGACCCGGGCTGCGGCCCCGTGCGAAGCCGCATCCCTGAAGCATCCCAGGAGCTGCCGGCCTGATAGCAATCTGCCTTCCAACACACTTTTGTTTCTTTCTGCCTATTGCACAGCCTGGGGCCTTCTCTCTCCTTATAGAAGTGAAAAAAAGAATTTAAGTTATCCAGGGTTACGTAATTAATTGTTTTTAGTCAGATGTATTTTGCCTGTTTCAGTGTGCAGCAGGCTTCCATTGCTGTGTCCTGCACGAAGGGTGGTTGCCACTGGGAGTATAATTACCCGTGTTCTCCTCTCCGTCCTAAAACAAAAGGTTTCCGCATAGTGCTGAAGTGTAAAGAAAGATCAAGGGAATGCTCGGGGTTCCCTGAGAGCACTTCAGTGCAAGCCTTATCAGCAGCTCCTTATCGCCACTGATCTGACAACACAGGTGTGATGGGATGCCCCATCTGGGACGGATCTCTGGTAATCTGATCGGGAGTAACTCATTGTGTGCTGCTGGACACTAGTTTACTCGTTACCAACTGAACAAAGAGCAGATTAAGCCTACCTGAGTGGCGCTGGTACCCGGAGGGGTGTGGTGGGGAGATTTTGGCTGTCCGCGAGTGTGCAGCTCCCGACCATTGCACACCAGCCCTGCCGTGCTCCCCGGGGGCGGGCAGAGAGCAGAACTACAGAATGGGTGCTCAGAAGGAAAAGGCGTTCCGTATCCAGTGTTCCTCATTTTAATAATACAGATGGCTCACTGTGAAACATCTTCCAGAAAAAAAAAAATCCTCTGTGACCCACATCATGGCTGCAGCGGCAGAACCAGAGCAGCAGCCTCTGCCTTCCCCTGCTCTGGGGAAAGGTCCCTGTCCCACCCGATGGACAAGGCTTGTCCCCACGGCCGGGTCAGAGAAGTTCATGGCTGAAAGGGTCAGTGTCTGGTCACAGCCAGGGTCACAAAGCAGAGAGGTGCTCTCCCCAGGCTCAGTCCAGAATGCCATGAACAGAGGTGGACATCAAGGCACGCTCAGTTCTGCTCCTCTGTGGCCCAGGTCTCCCTCACCTTCCTCATTCCAGCTCCCTGCATGTGCTCCCTGGGCCCCACCACCTGAGGGGAGGAGGCAGCGTGCCAAAATGTTGTCTTGAACACTGAACTGAAGCAGCAAAAGACCTAAAAATAATTTGGGGGAGAACTGTGTTGAGCTCCAAATGAGGCTGATTGTTTATGCAGGAAATAGTATTTCAGGTAGAAAGCTGTAAGGAACCCTTCAGTGGCCTACCTTTTCTACAGTAATCTGAATGGGAAAATGGCCCAGCTCTGACAAAACCAGTTGAATTCTACCTAAGCCTGTTTAAAAGTAAAATATCACAGCACATGGAAAGATTTGTTTGGAAGGGGAGGGACACAGAAGCCCATGACAATGACAGAAATCTCTGTCACTGATGGATGACATGAGGTGTTTGAGCCAGGCTCCTGTGCTTTATGTGCAGCTCCAGCCTGCCCCTCCTGTCAGCTGCTAAAGGCTTGCCATAAAAACGTTGCTTTTATCTGCCTGTCTTACAGAATCCTTTTTGCTTTGGACAGCATCTCACTATGCCAGGGTCTGATCATTACCTGCTGCTTCTAGGAACTGGATCTGTCCTATCTGCCAGTCAGTCAGCAGGCACAAGGGATGGCAAGAAGATTTTGGGGTGATCAGATGCTGTGTTAGATCCCTGCACAGTTCTCTGTGGATGCACCATCCCACAGGCATACAAAAATAACAGTTAATTTCCACATTTGGCTAAAGATGAGAGAATGTGATGCCCTCTTGCCAACTAAAGGTCAAATATTGTTAGTGTCAATCCAGACAAAGACCCTATCATCATTCCGTGCAGTGAAACGTGCATTGCTCTAGTTCATGTTGTGCCTTATATAATTCTCCACTTTTATTTTCTCTGCAGTTTGGGGTGCAGCTTTGGCCATGTCCAACCCTGGGCCTTGCTCACCCGGTGATTCTGCAGAGCCACGCTGAGCTGTCTGTGACAAAAGGACCTGACCCTGGCCGTGGCTGTGAGAACCATCAGACCTGTGCAAGGAGCTGCAGGCCAAGGAGATGTGCAGATCATTTCTGAATTTGAGATTTCACACACAGAACTGACACTGTGCTATCACTTTATCTGATTCATATTTAGTTCTAGAAGTATGAGAAAAACCAGCTGAAGACTGCAAATGGTGGCTGTAGCTTTGACAAGTACTGCAGGCCAAATTCATTAGTACGCTATTCAGAGAGAATTGTTTCATTTTCCCATCATAAGTAAACAAAGAAATAGCATTTCTATCACCTCATTTCAGAATGTACCTGCTGGTTCTGGGGCTAATTACCATGTTTTCTCTGTGATGGAAAATAGCCCTACAGCATCTTAACTGCAAAATTCGGTTTTCAGGAAAGAACGGTTTTCTGAGGACATAAAAATGTGTTTCATTCTTACTGAGTAATTGGTTTATATTTGAATATAAATAAATGAGAAGCAAGTATGCCACCTATTTCACAGCATTTGATGTACCATCATTTATACAGTGGGACCATACTCATAATATTTCTTTTGTGTTATTAAAAATACTGATAAAACACTAGACATTCATTTGTTACACCACTTCCAAGTGCACGGGAGGATGAACAAATGTGTTTTCATTATAAGAGGTAATAATAATTAAGAGTGACAGAACCTTATCCTCAGGATCTGCCTCCCAGCAGCAGTTTGGCTGATAAAAAACCAGAAGTTAAGATAAGGCAGCAATTATTAAGACAAATCTTTTGAAGGGCTGTTTGAACTCCTGTGTCCAGCAGATAATCTGATTTCACAAGGTGCTCCGAGGCGGGGGAGGCTGCATGGGGAGCAGTACCCAGGTGCAGGCCTTTAGCCCCTTGCACCGGCATTTTTACCTCTAGCCATTTCCCTGGTCTCTTCTTCTTTTGTTTGCTACAGCTGTGGCACATAAATCAGTCTCCATTCTGTCTCACTGACACCAAAGAGAAACAGAACACAAACAATGCACACCAGCAAGCCCCAAATGTATTCATCTTTTTTTTCTTCCTCCCGTTTTTTGTGATTCCTTTCACCTATTTTTGGGGGGAGATTCAAAAATGGCTACAGGCAACTCTAATTCTTCCTTCATGAATATTAGATGCACACAGAGCATGAATATTTGAGTAGCTAATTCTGACTTAGGTGAATCCAATTGCTAATGGCAATTCATTTTTCCTTAGTGACATTCCACCAATAACCAGTGTGAGTGGGACAGGATGATGCAGTTTGGAGCTGGAAAGCAAAAGGGAATGAAACTATGAGCAAAACTGCTTTATTGATCTAGCCCTAAGGTGGGACTTGGGGCTGTGCCTCCTCCCTTACCTTGGGGAGAGTTTGAGCAGGGAGATCTGTGCTCAGCAGTTACGTGTGGATCATAAAGAACAAAATAGGAGAAAAGCCTTTAAACTGATTTTTATTCTGTCACTGAAATACCACCTCTTGATGTGCTGTGCCCTTTGTGGTGTCACCTGCCTCATGCAAACTGCAGTGGGAGAGACTGAGAGGTGCCAGCACCCAGCCCCTGGGATACCCCATGCCCTCCCTCACTGCTGGGCAAGGCCTGTCAGGGCTGGAGAATGGCCTGTTTCTCCAGGTAGGTGATCCCACCTTGCTGCACAAGGGCTACAGGGATATGCTGAAAAGGCACAGGGGTGAAAACAGGGCTGTCCCATTTGGTGATACCGGGTTGTATGGAAAACTGCATGCTTTGATGGAAATTGTGACTTGATGTCCAAGGCATAGAAAAGAAATGTGGTGTTTCTGGACCTAGGGAATGGCAATGAGTAATCAGATGTGACCAGACCAAACCCCAGCTGAAGTTCCATGTCTATGTTTACACGGCCCAAGGGACACCAGCAAGTATCTATCATTTTATATTAGTCTCGAATTTGCCATTACTAGATGGAGGCTTTATAATCCATTGCTAATACTTACACGCTTTGGTCTGCCTTAGCCTGAGGCTGCCCTTGCAGGCACTTTGCACAGGAAAGATCCCACTGGGTCTCTGAAATCACCCCGGAGCAGCTCCTCTCTCTGCCAGGGCTGGGTTTGGGTTGGCTCCCTGTGTCTGGGCAGCCAGGGTGTGTATCAGTCTGTCACCATCCCAACAGGACAGCTCTTACCCTGCAGGGGCCAAAAACCAGTGCAAAAGGAGCCTCTGCCATCAGCCTTGCTGTGTCCCTCCACCAGGCAGCCTGGGCTCCAGTTCCACAACACTAAAACCATCGAGGCACTGCTCATCTGTCCCCGCCCTGGGTTCTCCCCTGTGAGGACACTGGTGCCAGCCCCAGCTCACAGGGAACACACTCTCAGTCTGCAAAAGCAAAGAAAGAACTGCACACTGAGAGAAAGTCCTGCTTAGTTTACAGGTTGCTTTTATTTACAAATATACTGAAGTGTAATCTCTCTCTTTTTTTTCTTTTTCTGTTTTTGTTTAGACTCTGTGTGTGTGTGTGTGTGTGTGTGTGTGTGTGCACGTGCACATACACGTGGGAAGGAACATGATGCATGAGAAACTCATGGATCTTAGCTGCCAGAAGTGGTGGCAGGAAAAAAACTGAAGTGAAATGAAATTTAAAAACACTAATAAATAATTTAATAATGACAAATAATTAAATTAAAAAAAATTCCAATCTACATACATTATGGTGGTTTTTTTTCCAACACGGAGGGAAAGGAGCAGCGAATCTACAGTGAAAGGAGCTGGTTAAGTATGAGAGAGCACAGTCATATTTTTTACAAGTTAAACAAATTGTAACAGACAGCTACAAAATACTACATTTCAATAACATAAATACAGAATATATAAATATACAAGTAATACAGCCATACACAGCTAAAAAATAGGGTGTTCACCTAAAAACAGAGTTCCCAATGCAAAGTATCTGGCAGCCCCTTCACAGCTGCTGCTGAACAGAACCAGAGTGCACTGAGCCAAGGTGATCCAGGCTGCAGCCACCAGGAGGGAAACAGCATCAGCGCCGTCAGATCGGCCTCAGAGGAGCAAGACCGCGTTGAAAGCCCAGCAAAGCAGAAAGACTCCAGGCAAGCCAAGGCCCCAGCACGTCCCTAAGCAAGGAGCACAGGTGCCTGAAGCCCTGCCCTGTGCCCCAGGCCACAGAGGGGGCTATGCAGGGACCTGCATGCTGGGAGCAGCTACTGGTCACAAGTCCGTGGGTGGGTTGGGCACGGGGCTGTGTAAAGCATGATCTGAAACACTGAGACTCTGGGTGCTGTGGCTCCAGCCCCACAGCCCTGCTGTGCTTCAGCTGCCTCTGTCCTTTCACTGCTGTGACCCAGCTCCAGCTTGTGAGAATCCTTCCCTTCCTCATGATTCTGCTGCTCGTTTCTAGTGACTTTCAGGGAGAACCAGAGCACTAATGACAGGGTTCATAGAGGTGCTCCTGTAAACCCAAGCGTGCACCCCAGAGCCAGGCTCCCTGGAGTACCTGGGGCAGTGGCTTGGGATATACCTCTGACCCTTTAGGAAACTGGAAGGGAGTCCTGAGCACAGGAGGAAGAGGGAAGTGGGTTCACATCATCTCTGGAAGGTTTGCTGGCATGGAGGACCTTCCCCATGACATGATGCACAGCGAGGTGGCTGAGCAATGACCCTTCAAAGGACCTGGTAATGATCATCTGAGCTCTGCAGGGTGGATTTGAAAAATCCACTCAGCAGCTGCTCTGTGACCAACATGAGCCACACCTCAGGCACAGGTAACTGCGCCTGGGCCAAGTGATCTGCACATTTTTGATGACAGAGTTTAAAGAAGAAAAGGAGATCAAAATGCCCAGGATCATGTTTCAATATGAATGAGTGCCACCACCACCATTTATTTACAGCAACATAACTGTCTCCAATGTTGTGACTGAAAGCCCAGGGTTTGCCCCAGAGTGCAGTGGAGGGTCTGCAGACAGCAGCACACGGCCAGAGTCGTCCCCTCAGCAGCCAGCTGTGCCAGGGGAAGGTGCTGCTGTCCCAGAGCCCAGCTGGGACCCAGCACCAGGCAGCTCAGAAACCCTTCATGGGTGCTGGGAGCTCTGCCACCGTCACAGACCTGCAGCTGCACAAGAAGGACCTCTGAGCTCGTACCCAGCAGATTCATTCTGATCTCACAATCACCTTTTTTATACATTATTGAGCACACTGAAACCTAATCAATCATCTTTCACTTAATTGCATCTTGTCACCACTTTAGCTGCGGACGTATTCCTTGATTAGCCAAAACAATATGATGGAAACACTGTGAAGAGCTCACTTGATGCATTTCTATTAGAGAGGGGTTAATTTCCTAGGGAAAATGATCAGTGTAAGGTGCATGTAATAAACTGCTGTCATGACCTCTAGCCTTTGAGCTCCCATATGAGCAATCATTGTTTGTGGTTTCCGTGGAAGTGCCAGATGCTAAGAATTTTTGGCAAGAGTTTATCAATTTGACTCAATGTAAGATATTGCTGTGATATGGCCCATTAAACATTTTCCTTTCACCTGATCGGGGACATTCCCTTGACAACAGAAGAGTAAAGCAGAAATCAAAGAGGTCAGAGGTTGCTGTATAATCTTTTACTGCAAGGTCCCAGGTTAAAACCACAATGATCACACTCCAGTAGGATAATTTATTCCACAGAAAGAAAGTGACATTTATTTTGCTTTAATGAACTTTGGCCTTTGCCAGCAATCGCAGGCCCACTGGAAATCCTGCCTGTGCACCTTCCCTGGACCAGCAGCAGCCCACCATGGCATGGACAACGTTACACACGCCAAGGGCCTGAATGTGTGCGTGTATGTGGCTCCAAAGGTGGCAGAACACGGGGCAACAAACAGCTAAGGCATCATCATACGACACACCGGGGGGAGGAGATAGTATGTACAAGCATGAAAAAAAAAAAAAAAAGGTGGCAAACAGTCATCCAAAAAAATCAGCAAATTATACTTCAGCTATAAAACGGGATGTCTGATTTTTTTCCTTGGAGATGGATTATTTTTCAACATCCATCCCAGATGCAGAGGTAGAGTTGGGACAAGGCAGTTCTCCAAACTGTAGGTCTCGTTATAGTTCTCATATAAGTCCCTGTAAACACCAAAAATACCATTTTTGATCCTGCCAGTAATGAGATATGAAGCAAGGCTGTGCCTGTGTGAGGAGTCTACAAACTGGTACATCTGAGAAGCTTTTCTATGACTGTAAAGTAGCACAGCAGAGGGGAGAGGAGGGAAACGATGAATCCATCGCGATCGGTGGTGACAAATGACAAATGTTTACATGTGCCATATGAAACCTGCTTGCTTCTGCCCTGCAAGCAGTGAGGATCACCTGAGTTCTTTATAGATGCTTGCTATCATGCAGAGAGAAAGGAAATTGTTATTTATTTTGATACACAAGGAAAGGGAGAAATACTTGAACAGGATGGGTAAGAAAAGAAAATCCTTTCCATTTCAAAATATGTCCAGGGGCTCACAACGCTCAGTTGGAACCACATCCTTGCCAGAAAGCAGGGAATGGTCACCAGGGAAAGCACACGGACACAACAGACCCACCTTCCTGGGGACCGACACGGACAGGGACAGGGACAGGACAGCGATGTCCCCTGGAACCCCTGCAGAGCCACCGGCCCCTGCCCTGACCGGGGCCGAGCGCGGCACTCGGGCTCTGCACCGCCGGCAGCGGGAGGGCGGCCCTGGGGCTGCGCTCTGCCCCCTGCACCGCCTGTGCACACGGACACACGGACACACGGACAGATGGACACACACATGGACACACGGACACAGACACGGACACACGGACAGGTGGACACAGACATGGACACACACATGGACACACGCATGGACACACGCATGGACACACGCATGGACACACGCATGGACACACGCATGGACACACGCATGGACACACGCATGGACACACGCATGGACACACGCATGGACACACGCATGGACACACGCATGGACACACGCATGGACACACGCATGGACACACGCATGGACACACGCATGGACACACGCATGGACACACGCATGGACACACGCATGGACACACGCATGGACACACGCATGGACACACGCATGGACACACGCATGGACACACGCATGGACACACGCATGGACACACGCATGGACACACGCATGGACACACGCATGGACACACGCATGGACACACGCATGGACACACGCATGGACACACGCATGGACACACGCATGGACACACGCATGGACACACGCATGGACACACGCATGGACACACGCATGGACACACGCATGGACACACGCATGGACACACGCATGGACACACGCATGGACACACGCATGGACACACGCATGGACACACGCATGGACACACGCATGGACACACGCATGGACACACGCATGGACACACGCATGGACACACGCATGGACACACGCATGGACACACGCATGGACACACGCATGGACACACGCATGGACACACGCATGGACACACGCATGGACACACGCATGGACACACGCATGGACACACGCATGGACACACGCATGGACACACGCATGGACACACGCATGGACACACGCATGGACACACGCATGGACACACGCATGGACACACGCATGGACACACGCATGGACACACGCATGGACACACGCATGGACACACGCATGGACACACGCATGGACACACGCATGGACACACGCATGGACACACGCATGGACACACGCATGGACACACGCATGGACACACGCATGGACACACGCATGGACACACGCATGGACACACGCATGGACACACGCATGGACACACGCATGGACACACGCATGGACACACGCATGGACACACGCATGGACACACGCATGGACACACACATGGACACACGGACACACACATGGACACACACAGAGACACATGGACACACAGACAGACAGACACACACAGACACACACAGAGCCTCATCCACGGTGCTCCCATCATCTCTGGAGTGAGAACCTCTGCACTTACCCTGCAGATAAAACTTGGCTTTCTCAAGAAACCTCCGACATGTTCAGGGCAGACTTCCATGCTGGGGGGAAATGGCATTTTTTCCCTTGGACCCACCATCCTGTCCTTCCCAGCCGTGCCTCTGGAACGCCAGGAGGGCTCCATCAGCTCCCAGCAGGGCTCCCCGGGGCTGAGGCTGCAGCTCTCTCAGCAGGGCTGCTCCCTCCCTGGGTGCTGAGGCTACCGGGGTCCTGCTCTGGCCTCCCCCTCCAGGGGAGACCCACATCCCGCAGGAGATGCCAAGCCCCACAGGGACACTGCAGTGCTGGCCTGGTACCAGTCCTCAGCCTGGAGGAGTTAGATTAACCAAAGCTTTGGACTTGTTTTTCAGCTATTATGGTCAATATATTAAAGGTATTTATTTAAGAAAGTGCCTATCCTGCCAATCTTTCCCCATGAGCTCTATTTTGAACACACCCTATAATTACTGATATTACCCTGGCAAATATTCCCCATGAAGTTTTCTCCACTGAGAGCCATGACTGTACTTGTCGGCTTCTCCACATTATAATTATCACCAGGCAATATTTATAGCTATACTATTATTATTTATGGTATTTTATGCCCTACGAAAATCTATATGACAAATGCTCAAACTTCAGCATCAGAGCCAGCCTTCAGCTGGGCCATCCCCTTCTGTTGGTGCACCTGTTCCTGCACTGATCAGTCAGCTGGCACCACAGACACGGGTCCTGGCAGGGGGGATCTGCAGGCCGTGGTAAAAATCTCAGCTCAACATACCTGAATTTAATTTCTTTCATAGTTTCCTGTTCCTGGCTGGTGCACATTTCAGGACTTCTGGTGTTTCAGGCTAGAACTGTGTATCCTTGATTCTTGCTGAGGCAAGGTAACTAAAGGAGTGCTTGATTATTCCAGATGGACAATAGAGAACAGCACATTTATGCCTCATGCAAAACAAATAAACAGAACAGAATGAAAAACACTTGTTTGCCAATCATGGTCTAGACTTGGAATTTGGCACTGCAATACTTACAAACAAACGTAAATGTTTTAATCTCACACATCAGAAAAAAAAATTAAATAAATCTGTCTTGTAAGCACCTTTAGTTTTAATTATTTAAGATCAATACTAACCTAAATGCCTCTGCCCCTACCATGCATCTCCTCTCCAGGGTCATAGACCTTTCTTACTCTGAAATCACTGGCTTTGTCCACAAATACCGTTAACCAGTTTCCTCAGTATCATATGCATAAGGGCTATAAACTAATGAGCAGATCTAGGTTATGTAGAAAAAGTGTAGAAAGGAAACAAATGTTGAACGTCACATTTACATTAACTTCTCACAGTTCAAATGGCAATTTATCCACAACATAGTATGAATCATGCAGTAAGAAAAGGAGGAATCTCCAGTTTCTTTGATTTATTTGTCATATGGTTGACTGATGTCAGTATCAGTGGCTTAAAAAAAAAAAAAAAAAAGTTTAGACATCCAAAAGAAGGAGGAGAGAGAGGAGGAAAAGGTCTAGCTTTCCACAAAATCCATTTCCTTTAAGATGATGAGCTCAAACCAAACCAGATCAAAGGCTGAGGACGAGCAGGTTCTTCTGTTCCTTCTGTGCTTGTCTCGTGGTCTGGCGCCAGCTGGGAATCAAGGGTATGGGACGGGTGGATGTGTTTTGTGTCTCTATATATGCATGTATGTATGCAGGTATTAAAATATATATACATACATACACATATATGCAAACAGAGACAGTCTTCCTAAAAAATCGCTCTTTGCAGTCCAGAGGCAGCAGAGTCACTGTGAAGGAAGAGCTGGGCAACATATGGCTGTAGAGTCTGCACTGGAAAAGTCACTGGCTAAACACACGCCGGCTGTTAGTTTCCTTTATTTTCATGAGGCGAAATAGGAGCTCTGCATAGAGTACAGCCTGTCAATGGGGTTTCCTACTCTAGCCTGCATGGAGTTAACTTCGGAAGAGGCAAGAAAACAGTCGCTCAAGCTAGTTAAAGAGGTATCACTGTCGATATCATGAAAAATGGAGTCGTTTCCTGCAAATGAAATGTACACGTTAAGCTGGATGCTGCGCGGCCAGGGGAGGACACAGTACACACGGGTGCTCACATGCTGCACGCTGCAGCCACCAGGAACACTCCTGTTCTGTGCTCACGGGTCAACCTTGGCTCTGAGGGTCTGACCGACAAGGAGGAGGGTTTGAAATCAACCCACGGGGCTCAGCTGGCAGCAACGCGCCCAAACCTGCCAGGGTTTAATTTCAATTTCAGTCAGCAGCACAAAACTGAGCCTTGGCTGACAACGGGAGCAAATGGTGCTGGGGAGGAGCAGGTCCCCAACTTCTCCATAGGCTCTGGCACTCATGGGAGCACTGGGACTGTCGAGAAAGGTGGGACCAGGTATTGAGTGCCCATGACAGGGAAGCATGGTCCAAGAGCCATAATCATACTGGTCTTCATATGCTCACAAGGCAAAAATTCTACCAGTGGGACAGGACCCAGGAAGAGACCCAGGTGAGCTACAGCTGTAAACGTGCTCTCCTTTCAGAAAATTCCACTCTTTTAGGGCTGGTTTGGAACAGCACCTTTTAACCCCCTTAGCAACTAAGATTTCAGCTTACTTTAACACTGAGGGTACCAGAAAAAGCTCTAGCTCAAGTCCTGGGGGCTCTGCAAAAGTGTTAGTCTGGTTGTTTTTCCCCACACGCTCATTCAGAATGGCTTTGTGCCATCCCCTGCACCCCTTTTGGAGCACAGAACCTGCTTCCCGAGGAGTTTTACTCAGAAAGCCAAGCAAACCAACAAAATCACAAGCCACCTAATGCTCAAGGGCACTTGATACGTTCTCAGCTCCTTACAGGACCTCCCAAACTTCCCGGTGTGCACCATGGACTTGTCTCAGTGGCAAAAGTACCGACACAGACCCCAAGCAGATTTCCTGTTGGCCTGTGCCCGCTGTGCTCGGGACAGTGATGAGCCTGTGAGCCTCTACAGTGAGGTGAGAGAAGTGCTCCTGGTCAGCAGAAAGGAGTCTGAAACAGGCCCTTGGGGGCTACCGCAAGGCCGGGAATCACAGTCTGAAAAATCCTCTGACATTCTTTTTAAATGCCACACTGCAATTGTCCAGAATCAATAACTGAGCATTTAGGGCTTGTAATGCGTTTGATGTGTGGTCAAGCAATCGTGAAAGCAAACCGTCATCTTGATTTGGGACAGAGAATAAAACTATGCAGGAGAAATGTCCTGTGGTAACCCATCTCTTAGGAGCTCAAGAACTGTCCTTTAACAAATCCACGCATCCAATCTGAGTGGTCTTACAGGGCTGCTTATTCATTTTGTAATGAATAGATTACTTCTCTTTATTGAAGGCACTTTTTCCTCAAAGCTTCTAAGAAAAAAGGAAAAATTTGTGAGGGAGCTAGAATTTGGTACTGTTTATTTTTCAGTGTCTTGGACAGTGGTTTAAAAAAAGTGGAGCTTGGAGAGGTGATGTTGCTTGTGTATCATTTATCAGAATTATACTGTGAAATAGTTTGGAAAGGTGTCCAGAGCTTGAGATGAGCTCTGTTCTACCCCCTTATGTGTACAAGAAAATACACACATAAAACTGACTGGTACAAATTCCCTGGTACAAATCCCAGAAAAAATATTCTAAAAGCCAGTAAAGCTGCTGCCCCTGTGGTATGTGATCCAGCACATGGACCCAGCTACTTGGGATGTGGCAGAATGAGGCATGCCTTACCATAGGGGTTCATGTGGTCGCCTGGCATTTGTGGAGGGGTAAGACCCTGCTGAAATGGGTCTGTGCCATAACTGCTTTGCTCCATTGCTACAATCTGCTGCTGTGGTGGTGCAAGTGGTGTGTAAGATGTCATCATCCCTTCCATTCGGTTGGACATTACTTCTACAAAGCAAAGAGGAGGCACAGTTACTGCTGGGGAACAGGGCAGAATCAGTGGCAACAATGAACCCTAGCAAATGCAGTCAGGGGTATCCTGTCAGTCAGAGAAACTTTCCAAATTTTGTCTGAGTGTAGAACCCTGAGCAATAAGCTGAAAGACTTGTAATTTCTGACTACTTGTAATTTCTGTAATTTTTAGAGTTCCTGGGTCCTGGACCCTATCCTCCCAAAGTCTGTATACTCTGTGTGACAGAGCTCAGTTATTCTCTAACTTCTGCTGGTCCCAGTTTTCCTGCTCTGGGTAAAGTGGAGGATTTGAGGCTGCAAGGTCTCGGGAGCTGGAGATACTCAGGAGGACCCACAGAGCAGCAGAGCAAGTCCCAGTGCCTCTGAGCAGTGCCTGCCCCAGGGTCCAGACACTTGTGGGGGCACAGGGGGGCTCTCCCTGCCTTGGCTGGGGCAGCACTGCTGATGCCTGTGCAGATTCCAGCTGAGCACTGTGCCCCTTACTGCAGAAGAAAACAAACTGGAGGATCTGTCTGGAGTCAGTCTCCTGGAGATTTCCTCCAGTGCAAACACCTCCAGGTGGCACATTTCTACTGGAAATGAGGTGACAGCTTCTGCACCTCTGGGGTCTGATCCCACCAGGAGAATTTGGAGTAACCCGGAGGGGGCACTCAGGCCCTTCCACTGCTGGTGGACTGATGGACTCTGATTTCTCACCCACAGACCTGCACGTGCCCTGGATTGCTGTACTGAAGTATCACGTGGGAATGGCACTTCCAGACATCTACAGATTCTTTCTCTCTCACTTTGCTTTTTCACAAATCCCCTACCTTGTCCTAGTCGCTGCGAGTTCTGTTGCTCCTGCTGCTGTTGGTGCCTTCGTGCTAGCTTTTTCATCTGAAAAAAGCAGAAGAACAGAACAATCTCGTAGCTCCAAATGCAACAATTTTGTTTCCTTAAAAAACTCTCTGCAAACATGTTGCCAGTTAACACAGACCATTTATACTTATGCACACACTGTTGTGGGTTCAGTTTCAATACTAACATTTAAACATTTCAGTTTCCAGTCCAGATTTGCATGCAAAATTTACTCCCAGCCCTGAGCTGCTTTGAGCATATGAATTTAATGTCTGTGTTTGGAAGTTGCCTTTCTAGTGTGGATGTAGAGAGCAGAGCAGGCAGAACACGCAGAGCTCAGCCGTGGGGCTTCTGCAGTGTGAGCTGCAGCCAGGGCGAGAGCCCATGTTGAGGCACAGCCTGCATTTGACTTTTGAGAATGTGACAAACAGCCTACCTTTGCTCTTTGGTTTTGAAACCAGACCTGGACGACTCGCACGCTGAGCCCTGTTTCAGCTGCCAATGTTTCTCTGACCTGCAGGAGGAAATGCTTAATGATGCAATTTTTCATAAGTTAAAAAAAAAAAAAACCAAAAAACACTAATCAGTTTTGTTAGGAGGAACATTTGTATTAACAACAAAAATTGCCTGTATGGAATTACTTTTAAAAATTCATCGTATTTTTGCATAGTGTTGTCAAATTCTACCCCTGATGGTGCTACCAGTTCTGTAACTGCTGAACAAACAGTCTGAGCTGAGGAAAAGGACACTAAATTTTACCCATTAGAAGACTTCTGTGCAAAAAAGAGTGCTCTGCTCTCACCCCAGGAGAACTGCTATTGCCCCAGGAAGGGGCAGGGCTGTCTGGGGCTGTGGCCTGGTGTCAGGGCTGACCTGGTCCCTGGTGAAGCACCCACCTTTCTGCAGGGCTTAGAAGACACTTCAAAGGATGCTTTGAATGCTCGTCTCTGCTGTGTTGTCAGGATTGTCCTTGGTCGTTTAGGTCTTCTTGGGTCCTTCCCATCATCGCTTCCTTTTCCTTGGGTTACTTGGCCTTTGGTGGGCTTAACATCTCCATCTTCATCATCACTTTTGACTGGTGAAAAAAGGATACATAATTGCACTTGTTCCACCAAGAAAACAGGATGTTTGAGAACTGCTCTTCAGTCAACACGTTCAACTATTGCCCCATGGTTATTTGAATACCTAAAGCAGCTGTGGGCAGGAAGAGACTATCTTAGATCTGTGTGCTCTGCCCAAATCAAATGCCACAGAAGCATAAAAATGTTTTCAATTTTTAATTGAGGACATGGGACTGATCAGGGGATGGAAACGCGGAATATGCTTCCTTATTTCCAGGAATTGGGCACAGAGAGACTTTGTGCCCTTCCAGCACCTCTTGGTCCCACGTGCTCACCTGCTCCAGTCTCACCACCAGAGAAACACCTTTACCTTCACAGCTGAACTCCAGCTTCTCCTGAAGCATTATGTGCAGACAGGTACTACTACCTGCACTGCTATGGCAGCAGAACAGCGTAAAGCAAGTCTCACACAAGTATCTCAAAGCCCATCTAACTTAATATAGTGCAGATTCCAGTTATTGAATACTGTTTGGAAGGTTTTGAAGCTCCAGAGATAATATTAAATATAATCTTTGTCATCTCATTTCCACTTCCCACAGAAAACATCAGTAATCTTCCTCTGTGCATTAAAATGTGTCTGTATGTACAAGCACAAACTTCTCTTTCTCAGTAAATGCATACAAGTATCTATGTGCTTGCGTGGACCAAAGAGATTCTTTGTATTTTCTATAATTAAATTCTGAATACTCATACAATCTGGTGATATTACATGTTGGTATGTTGTCCTGGGAAATCTCAAGCATAGTGGCAAAGGTTGAGGGGTAAATACACATTTTGTTGTGAAAATCAGCTTTTCAACTCAGCATATTTTATTTGACCAGACTACTGATTTTTCTTCCAGAACACTATCACATTATTATAGGGGATTCAACATGAAGAAACACACTGAAATTTTATATGCTGAAAGACTACATTTGGGGAATCAACAAATTAGACTTTAATTCATTTTAGGGTGTGATTATTATGCACCTAGCAGTCTAATCACCTTTTACTTTAATAAGCATCTTTGGCCTAATGATTAAAGAGAAGTTCAGTCATTTTAATAACCATGACATTATTAACTTTCCAGCATGCCATTTCTAAGGAAAGGTGTGTGAGGATTAATACTGCTCATTGGAGAATGAGAGAATTTTGTGTCCAGTGGATAAATATTTGACTGAAAAGCAGGACACATTCTCAGCCAGGGCCTTGCAGATCGTGTGCTCCCAGGCAGACCCCTGGGAGATCAGTGTTTTCACTGTGTTAGACAATGGCAGACAAACAACTTGTTTAATTTGTCAGCTTGTTTTTCAGGTTTGGGTTTGGCTAACAGAGAATAATGAGGGGGAAAAAAGCATCTCCAGGAGTAAGAAACTCCCCTTTGTGCCAAAGGGAAATGAAATTGAAACCAAGACTGGTTTGTGCTACCGTAGTAGCTCCTCACAGCAGATCACAAGCCAGATCTGGCCCTGAAGAGGAGCCCACCCCTGCTCAAAGCTGGTGCCAAGGGCAGCTGCCAGCACGGGGCGTGTGAGTGGGGACAGCAGCAGGGGAAGGTGCCTGTGACCAGCCCATTTTCCCACATTTTGACACATTTCCCCATAAACCAGAAGCAAGCATGTCATTTGTACGTGTAATGGAATGGTAACTGTTGATTTTCTTACATATTTTCTTGGGAAACAAGTGGGCTATTATGATGGCACAAACCCACATCTCAGTTACTTTCAGATTCTCTTCAGTAATTCTGTGTTGCACTTGCAATCTTTCTTAAAGGTTCTATTTGTAATTGGCAGAGAGATTCCTCTAGAAAATCATATTACTGCTGTGCCCATTTTCCTAGTTTAGTGCTGAAATGGAGAACAGCTTGCTGATGCCTCACTTGAGTGAGACCTTGNATTTTCCTAGTTTAGTGCTGAAATTGTATGTGCAGAAGATCCCCTGAAAAATATTTTAAGTGGATGGAAGAATGCCTATGGAGAACAGCATGCTGATGCCTCACTTGATTGAGACCTTAGGTAGCTAAAGTCAGTCTGATTCATGCTTTATGGTCTCATAGAAAAACACTTCGATGAAAGCAAAAAGATTTTGTCTTTTACTAAGCAGGAAGTTAAGGAAGGGAAAGCAGACTGCCAGTAGGAATGTTTTCAGCTGTGCCTGCAAATTTGCATAGGTGGCACAGGCAAATAGATGAAGTGGATGTGAAAATGGATGCATTCTCTACACGAAGGCTCTACAGACTCACGCAGCTTTTCCAGTCAGAGCAGCGTGGGAAAAGCTCACCTGAGTCTGAGTCGTCTGGGCTGACCGAGCTCAACAAGTCTTTCTCTTTCTCATAGTCACTTTTGCAGAGCAGCTGCCCTTCCTTGAGGACAAACTCGTCCCCTTTCCTCAGCTGTCGCTCGCACACGCAGCAGCAGAAGCAGCTCAGGTGGTAGACGCACTCCAGGGCTCGCATCACGAACTCGGTCGGGGCGATCTTCTCCATGCAGCCGCTGCACTTGGCAGCGAACAGCCTGCAAGGGAGAGGCAGCACAGTCAGAGCCAGCCCTGCCTGGGTCTAAATCCAGCAGTGTCTGCACAGATCAGCCTGGCTCATGCTCCTGCACACTGCGAGACTTGAATCCTTAGGCTTGGAAACATCATGGCCGTGCAATTCTTTCAGATCTCAATCCCTTTGGTCTCGAGACTCCCTAAATCACCTTTCCTGGACAAAGCCCACTAAGATCTGTCCTTGTCTCAGTGGCTTTTTTTTCCTTTTCAAAATGAGAAACAAAAGGGAGCTCTCAAGTTGGATAATTGCTTAAACCCAAATGTATTTTAATTCACCTTTTAGAGGAAGGACAAGCTCATGCTTTGTTTTATGCAGGGTCTCTGGTTTCAGCACTTAAGCCCTGTTCTGAACAGATTTCATGACTTTCCATTTTTGGTATTGTCTGTCTCTGAGGAGGCTGATAAACACAGAAATGAGCATGAAAACTTTGTGCTTTTGCTGAGGCAAAGTCAGCACTTGTGCATACACACAATTGTACACATGCAATCAATAAAGAGAGGAGTGAAATAACACAGCTTTTCTTTGGATGTTGAGTTATTCCAGAACAACCTGTCTCTGAAGGAAGTACTGTGCATTTTAAATGGTGTGAAACATCCTTTGGCAGAGATAGGCAGTGATACAATCTGTCAAATTACCAGTATAATCACAGACCCTAGAACACACACTGTATCCAGACTAGTTCTTGTTAATGCTCTATAAACCCTGTCTTTCATACATCATTAATTTTCTAGGTTTAAGTTAGAATTATTCAGATTAATTTTATTTTGCTTTTCTAATGGCAACTGGGAATCTCCCTAAGTGAGATTTCAGAAAAGGGCTGCCTCAAATAAAGATGAATTGCTGTTACATCCCTGTGTCACATGGTGTGCTGGTGATTTGAAATTCAGTGTCTTTTATGGCAATACATCACAGTGCAAGGTGCATGAACATTTACATTTCAGCAAGGAAATGAACACCATTGCTCCAGTGTGCTCACTGCAAAAAAAAAAAAATTGGATTCTGCCTTTTAGCATGGGGTATGCTGACTTTTTCGTGTCATCAAAATTATAATTTTTCACGAAAAAAAAAAAAAGGCAATTCTCTCTGATTTTAAAGGCTAAGGCTGTGGTAGTGATTCATTCCTCCAGAGCCTCCATTTTGTCTGAGCTGAGAAGTGCAGGAAAATGGCAGTACGAGCCCTCGGCAAGGGGCTGGAGCCAGAGCGGGCAGGAGGGAAAAGCAAATGTCAATGTGGTTGCACAGAGCATCAGAAAGCGGCCGAGGGACGGGACTGGGCTGTTCCCCAGCTGCACCCAGGGGTGGCTGCAGCGGGCACTGCCTGGCTCAGTGCACACCTCTGCACCTCCACACCCTCCGGGGAGCAGCGCTGCGAGGGGGGCTGAGCGGCTCTTTCTCAGGTTTGGGATCAATTCAATCTGTCAAAAGGAAGCTGATGCCACACAGGACCCCGGGCACTGCCATCAACCGAATGGCTTATTCCATACGCTCACCTTGCTTTGCCTGCAAGGTTTTCCTTCCAATGCTTCAGCCAGCAAATTCCTAAGCAGAAAATATTTATCTCTACACAATTCAATATCCGAAAGGATTAACACATAAAGAGGTGAGGAAAA
>VXBN01014675.1:93301-164555 GCA_013397395.1 Sinosuthora webbiana | reverse complement strand
AAAAAAAAAAAAAAAAAAAAAGTGCACTGAAAAAAGTTGTTTCTATTTATCTGCTTAAACCTTTTTGACTAATTTAAGCAAGCCTGGCCTCTGTGTCCGAGGGGATGCCCTCAGGGCACGCCTGGAGACCTCAGGAGCGGCAGGGCTGGTGCGAAGGCTCTGTCCCCTCATGTACCGCACTGTCCGTCCCCGCCGGCCGCGGGGCCGGGTTGGCACCGAGGTGCCGGTGCCGGTGCCCGGGCCCGGCCGTACCGGGGGCGCGATGGGCTCCGGCCGCTCCGGGCTCCGCCGCCCACCGCGTGTCCGGGCACAGCGCGGCCGGGCTGGGAAAGGTTCGCAGAGGGCTCCAGGGACCCCGCCCTGCCGCCACCGCCCCGGGCAGGTGCCCACCTCGGCACTGCGGGCGGGGGGCGCGGGGAGCCTTCCCCGGGAGCGGCCGTGCGGCGGAGCCTTCCCCGGGGAGCGGGGGAGCCTTCCCCGGGAACGTGGGGAACCTTCCCCGGGGGGCGCGGGGAGTCTTCCCCGAGGAGCGGGGGAGCCTTCCCCGGGGAGCGGGGGAGCCTTCCCCGGGAGCGGCCGTACGGCGGAGCCTTCCCCGGGGGGCGCGGGGAACCTTCCCCGGGGAGCGCGGGGAGCCTTCCCCGGGAACGGCGGTGCGGCAGGGAGCCTTCCCCGGGGAGCGCAGGGAACATTCCCCGGGGAGCGGGGGAGCCTTCCCCGGGAGCGGCCGGACGGCGGAGCCTTCCCCGGGGAGCGCGGGGAGCCTTCCCCGGGGAGCGTGGGGAGCCTTNGAGCGCGGGGAGCCTTCCCCGGGGAGCGGCGGAGCCGGCGGAGCTGCGGGCCCTGGCGGGGCTGGGACCGCTCCGGGATGGGCTGCGCCTGCCTCCGGTTGTCTCCCAGGCAAACCGCACAATACGCCACCGTCCAGGGGCAGTGAAAACACAAGTGTAACACAGTTTACAGATCATTTCAATAAGAAAAGCCCAGGAAAGCATAAATCACCCGCACCTTCCCTCAAACAGGGACACGAAGGTAACCTCCTTGTCCTGTAGAGCGTGTTGTTTCCCTGACCTGCACCTTTGCTGTCTTAGTGCCTTAGTGAGTGTTTGTGTTTTTTCTTTTTCTTCAAAATAAATATATCTAACATGAACGGAAAATACTTTGTGTTATTTACTGGCAACTGACTATTCCCGTAAAGATGGTGCTTTTGCAACAGTGCTTCCCAAGGCAGCCTTTTAGCTATAACGAATTACACTGTCATCAGTGTATATTAACTCATTCAAATGAACATTAAATTGCCCTGACTGCACGGACTTCATACCCTGAATTTAACTCTTGTCAAGAAAATTCCCTCCCCCTGTACACAGGTACTCTGTATTATAACATCCATTCACACAAATACACACACACAAACACGCACAGAGCACCGTGTTGGGTTGAATTCTGAGATTATAAAATCTTCATAAAACCTATCTTATAGGGTGTTTATAGGTATTTTTTCAGCTTCCCAAGAGGAACACAAGGTTATGCACTCTTTTTGCACAAGGCAATCTCACAACAGGAAACTAATCTTGACAAATGACCAGACTTTGATAGCTGTGATCTAAACCACTGCTCGTTAGACTGTTCATTTTATAAACGAATGGTAATAAACCTGTTGGGAAGTGTAGGATAGCAGGAATACTTTACAGATCACCCCTTTACAGGTTTCAATCAAAGCCATAAATTTGAAGGGGAGCACACAGATATTCTGTGCTGAGACAAAGACTCTGTCCCACACCAACCACATTTAAAGAAATAATTTTTTTTGCTTTCTATACATTTTACAAATAATTTGCATAACTCTGGCTTTTTACTCCCATGGCTGATTATCTCCAGCTCTCTTAAGCTAATGTCAAACCTCAAAATCCTTGGATGTGTTAAAGTATGTGGAGAGTGGAAATCAAATGCCTTTATTAGAAGCCGCAGGAAATCTCCGACTCCTAAGCACAACGAAAACATTCCAGAGAAAACCGTTCAAAGAGGACAAAGAAGAAAAGCAGAACAAGAAAACCTTGTTTTGAATCAATGATTGTGGAGTTTTATAAATAAGTTCTGTTGCCTGGACAATTTTGAAAGACAACTCAATAGGTTTAGGAGTTTTTAAGTGTGTTTGCCTCTATGCCTGGAACACTTGGGGGACTCAGCCAAGCTAAAGCTCAGAACAATGGCCTGTCTGTCCATCAGAGTATTTACAATAAATGCTGTGAAGCAACTTTACAGTACTAGATAATCAAAAAGTCTTTACCAGCTAAAACTGAGTGAACTTAAATTCATTTTGCATATGTATCAGGGGCAATGCAAACGCTAAGACACGTCCTGATTTTAACCAGTAGATGAAAATGTTCACCAGCGGAAGAGGCCATAAAGATTTTATTTGTTAGGATATCCCTGTGAAGGCAGGCTGAATCAGTAATCCTTAGAAACAACCACAGTTACATGATCCACTGTGCCTTCCTGCATGGCACAGCCATCTGGAGTGCAACACGGACCCCTGATTTATTGTATCCCGGGCAGTTATCTCGCAGTAAGGTTGACCCTGCTTTGCTCCTGAGAATCACGGCTCTGCTGTTTACTCTCCTGGTGCCCTGACAACCCACCCTTTACCTTTCTGTGGCTGAGCCAGGTCCTTCATTTCCTCCTGTCTGTGGGCAAATAGATTTTAATTGTTTTATTATAACTAATTTAATCTGTGCTGAGAGATGTCCATGTGCAGTGTGAAATTTGCTGTTCACATCAAGCGTGGTTCAAGAGGTTTGTTATACAGGAAAAAGGTAGAAAAATAGACTAATTCAGTCAGGTTGTTTATTTACTGGGCCTCTGCCGTGAAGCAGTAAATAGGAAGTTATTAAGCTGTGTTTGATGTATGCAAGAGGACAGATGCTGCTTCCTACCTATCAGAGACCTCCAGTCATTTCCCTTTCTCTGTTGTTCTGACATGGTGTGTTGCAGCAACCACAGCAGATACCTGGGTTTTCTTTATTTAATAAAAATGCAAAGGAACTGGTCACAGCTTTTGTGAGTAGTCTCGGTGCAGTCTCCACGTGTGATGCTTTTCCCTCTGCTCACACCCTGGGACAGCCCTGCTGGTCTGCTCTGGTGCTGGGAGTTCACTCCACACTCCCGAGCTATGAAACAGGGCAGAGCTAGAGTAAAATACAGTATGGTTTTCACACAACTGAGTTTTATTAAGAGAAGAAATTAAATTACTAATGAAAGACATCTGTTCCTTGTTCTTTGGGTAAAATTTTGTTACTTCTTTCTTTAGATGACATAGGATTGGAAAAACAGTATGCATGGGGTTTCTCCAGCACAGGATTTGAATATTTTTTTGTGGTGTCTTACAGCTCATGGGTGCTTATACAGTGGAAAAACTGTTGCTTGATTGCACTCAGTTCAGAAATACAAAACATCCTGAATGCAGTAAAGCAGAACAGGAATATTATAAATTTATGATTTGAAACCCCCCTCCCCACCCTTAAAAAAGAAATAACCCATTTAAAATATTTTCCCTGCAGAAGAAATAATTACATAGTTTATTAAAGCCAATTTCATAGCTGAAACTTCAGTATAAGAAAGATAATTCCCTTTCATCAAGTAGTAATAAAATGCACAAAATTTAAATGTTTCTAGAAAAAAACCTGTAATATTTAGACAGAAACTAAAACAAAGAAACCTTTTTCTTGTTCAGGGAGAACTGAAGAAAATATTTATTAACCCTTATCCACAGGTGGTGTAGCATGAACAGCAGCTACTGGTGAAAGCTTGTGCTAAATCTGCACTTCACAACGTGGACTTATGCTCACAAATTACATATTGCCTGTCCTGTCATGAGTGACTTCTTCTTCATGTAAATATTTTGCCTGTATTTCCGTGAGGAGCGCTGTGCCCCCCGCCAAGACAAGCTCATGGCTAAAACAGGGACCACGTATGACCCCCTGCCAGGTCTGGCTCTGGAGCTGGTGGGACTTTGACCGTGGACACTGTCAGAGCCACCAGCACCACTGTCACTGTGCCCATCCACTGTCACTGTGCCCCAGCACCCACTGTCACTGTGCCCACCCACTGTCATTGTGCCCACCAGCACCCACTGTCACTGTGCCTATCCATTGTCATTGTGCCCACCAGCACCCACTGTCACTGTGCCCATCCACTGTCACTGTGCCCCAGCACCCACTGTCACTGTGCCCACCCATTGTCACTGTGCCCATCCACTGTCACTGTGCCCATCCACTGTCACTGTGCCCCAGCACCCACTGTCACTGCCCCAGCACCCACTGGCCACCTCAGACCTGTGGGCACCAGCAGCTCTGGGCTGGAGCTGGGATGCTGAAACAAAAGCACAAAGACACACGGAATTTAGAGCTTACAGCCCAGTGCAACTTGCTCAAGTGGGACCAGAATGACCTAAATAGTTACATCTCCCTTAACTATAAAGTACAACATAAAATGCAAAGTGCAGAGCAGTTTCTGGCTTTGAGCAGAATGTGACAGAATGAATTCTTCTCTTTGCTTAATTTTCATCCCCTAATTGACCACTTTGTTCAACTGTCTTCCATCAATGCCATGCTGTTCTATTTTATAGCATTTTTCCATACAACACTTTGATGGAAAAATTTATGAAGAATAGAATTATTGCTGTTAGAAGGGAATTAAAACAATTTTTCATTTACAAAGTCACTGATATTGCTCTACTGTGCTCCACCTTTGGGAATCCAATTGCTCTTCTCAGCTACTCCCATTCCTCTTTATAGCACAGCAATTGCACTGTACAGATTATGGCTGCAATTTTCTCCTAATCTTTTCTGTAGAACAGAAACTGTTATAAAAGTTAAGGGCACCAATTGAATTGATAAAGCTGGGGCTGCAATTAAGAAGACTTAATGAATTAACAAAGTACGATGATTTTGTTAGAATTATATTTCTAGGCAGTACAAACATTTGTGAAATAATGTTATTTTTGTCAGTGAGTTTCCAAGAGGCTAAATGGGCTTCTGCTGCCGTGGTTTTTGCATTCTCCAAATCCCACTGATGGGCTGTAAAAGCATCGTGTTTGCTGGGGCATTTGTGCTTCTGCCACAGCTCACCCAGCTGGGGGGTGGTGGTCACCAAACAAACCCAGCACTCCTTTTTTTTTTTTTTTTTTTGATTTGGATTTTTATTCAGTTTTTTACACAAATTAAATTAAATCCACCTTCTCCCTTTGTGCCCTTGCCAGCATCCAGTGGATGAAGTGTGGAACAGCCCTGCCCAGGGCTGGGATGCTGGCCCTGCTCTGACAGACATCTTATCCCTCGTGTTCACTAAATCACACACTGGATTTACATCACCAACAACACGGGGAAAGTCTTCTAATGCAATTTTTATATGAGATTTCACCCTAAAGGCCCCATAAGCAGGGAAATTGTACTGTTGTGATTCACTGGCCCAGTCTTCACTTTTACAGAAAAAAAATAATCGTGTCAAAGCAATTCAAATGTAATTTCTAAGTTATTTCTTGGCTGGCAAGAATGACTTAGGGAAAGAATTTACACAAGGCTTTCCTCGCAACTAAGAACGTCGAGAGGAAGAAACGTTATTTGCTAGTATAAAACAAAATCACTTCCTGTGCCTGCTGCAGTGATGCTGGTGGAGAGCTAGTGCCCAAACTCATCAGCACAGCCAATTTAGCAACTGATTTGCAAGGGAAAGATACCTTAGTCCTGTGGTGTTAATGTCTTTGCAGTGGGGGGTCTATTGCCAGCTTCTCCAAACTCATCAACACAATCTATTATTAATACCCAGAAAGGCTTTATAGTATCTTTATAGCACAAGGCAATGAAAGCTCTGTGGTGTAATCTGTTATCTATATTGCAAAAACATGTGAAATAAAGCAAAACATAGACACTTCATAAACAAAATGTTTCATCTATTATATCTCTCTGCCTCCCCTGTATATAAAGCAGTGGGGTGCAGGAAAGGCATTCAGAGAGATTTGCTGTTAGATGTGGCACTGGCTCCTTTTAAAATTCTATTTGTATTGTGACAAATTTTACACTGAATGAAAATTTCTGCTTCTTTCACTGAGATGGAAATAAGCGAATGTTTGCAAAATTAGGCCGTGTTTTGTCAGTAGAGCAAAGGGGATTAGGAGCAAAATACAGCTTCCAAGCTCCTACAGGAAAACTCCTCGAGACAGGGATGAGCTGGCAGAGCCAAAGTGAGGAGGAGTCAGTTGCAGGAGGGTGGGGAGGGGGCACAGCCTGGGGCAGGTAGAGGTGTCAGGGCATTGCCAGGGCATGAGCTAAAGAATTTGTCTCCAGAAAGCAGCAGCAAAACCAAGTGCCCACTAGAGGCAGTTATTTCTCTGGAAAGCATTCAAGAACAGAATCCGAGCAGAGTTGGATCCTTTCTTCTACTATTGATATGCATGACAATATTTAATGTGAAAAGCCCAGAATTAGCCTACCTTTAGTCCTTTTAGGAACAGACACAGTTAGAGACATCATTTAACAGCCAATAAATAAACATACAGTTTAAAACCCAAGCAGGTTTTGTTTCAAATAAACAGATTGTGGCAAAGGTGGAACTGAGAGGGAGGCATGAAGCAGTTTTGTGTACTTGCTGCATGTATGTTTGCAATACAGTAAGAACCAAAAAAAGTCCTCAACGTAGGGTGTCTTATTTCCCAGATGCCTTTTTATGTTCTTTGCCTGTTGAAAATAAATTGTTCTTTTGTAGTGTTTGTCTTTTCAGTCCAACTGTCAGCTATTATTTTTCTATTTCCTCTTTTTGTCACTTTGCATTATTTTTGGTGCTGTAATTCCCATTTGTTCCCACTCCTATCTTCCTGTCTCCCATTGTTCCATTTTTTAATCCCCAGTTTTACTCTTCTTTGGCTCTTTTTTGGCCCATTCTCAGTAGGGTTTGAGAGAATACCCAGGCGTGACTCCCTGCTATAGCAACCACACCTCCCCAGGAAAGCCACAACAATCTCTTCGGGAGGAGGGAAGTCTTTCACAAGCTGGCAGCAAAAGTAAATCCTTCTTCAAGGAACAAGAAGGATTAGCAGGGAGCAGTGGGCTGCAGACTTAACCCTACCCTTCATTTCTTTAAAGCACCAGTCACTCAGAACCCTGCTGTGATGTACAATTAAACAGAACCCAAAAAAATCCTGAATGACACAAGAGCAGGATTGTGTAAAGGTTTAATTCCACTTTAATACCTTTCCAAGTTCAGAACTCAAAGATAGCAATTTAACCCAAGAATCCCCATCCAAGCATGAAAAGTTGCTGCTTGTCTTACAAAAGTTCCAGCTATATTCTGCTCTAAATCGTGCTCTTTTAGGCTGACCCTTAATGGATGAAATTTTTCTCCCCCAATCATCTCACATGGTTTCTCTTTATAGTCCTTCTTTCACAAACTTTGTGCTTCTGATAAAAACAGGAGACTCTTACCAGAGGCACGGAGCTTTGTAAAAAGGAGCACGGAAAAAGGAAAACTAAAGAGCCCCTACTCAAACCCCCAAAACTCAGGTAACCAAAGGTGTCTGCTGCAATGCCTACGGATGATAATTTATTCTTGTAAATTGGAGTAACTCTTATTAAGCTTACGTCAATTACTTACTATTAATATTAGGATGGAAAATAAATACTCCTCTTAATACAGTGGTTTTTTAAGACTTGAAACATCTGATTCATCTTTTTTAAATTAAAGAACAGACAAGCCTGCTCGTTCTAATGTGGATGACTACTAAAGTTGCTCTATAAACTGAATTTTTAAGATTAGACACAGAACTATGAAAACCTCCTGGCTTCTGTAAAGCCAAACATGGTTGACAGAGTCCTAAGACTCAGCTATCAGCATCTGTGTTTGTATTCAGGCTTTAGTAAACTAGATGCTCTAAACCCATACAAAGAGATTTATCAGTAAGCAGGGCCCTACAGCACGCCCAGACCCTCCTCCTGCCTCCAATGTCTGCACAGGTTTTAAGTTATTCCAGCAGCCAAACATTTATAACACAGGACACTTCCACATGTGTGAAAATGAAATCCCATTAGACACCAACAACATTATTAGGCATGCAAAGAGGATTATTCCTTTAAGCTCACAAGACTGAAAGGTTTGTCTAAACATTTTATTAACTTTTTCAGATTTTTTTTTTAATTAAATGAAAAGTTGTAAGTAGGTCAAAGCTGAAATACTTAAATTAAATACTACTTAACTTTTGGTTAAGTGTATGTATATATACTATACACACACACACAGAGAAAAAATAGAGATGCCTGCTAGAGAAAAAGTGTACAAAATCCCCTCATATCTTATCAGCACATTCCTTTCTTTCAGCAAGAAAATTTGTATGGCTTGGAATTGTTCTATACATGGTGTTGCTCAGGGTTCCATGTATATTTCCAAAAATGAGATGCTTTGTTGAATATCTGGTTGAAAGGAAATCCTGCTCTGATTGCACTGTCCTTTTCACAGAGCTGGCAAAGCCCTTTTTTCCAAACACAGTATTTGCTGAAATGCATCAAAGTGTGCTCACCAAGAGCTCTGATGTTCTTGAGATGATCTGCTACAGAAAAACAAGGGAGGAGAAGCTGTGTCAGCTCTTGCTCCAAGTGAGATGTAAAACTCCTCGGGGAGCATCAGGAACAGGATTGGGTCCTCACTCACAGGGAAGATGACTTTAGGAACGACCAGCTCCATCGGCAGTCTGGCCCTACATTTTGGCATTTAAGGGTTGTTCGCAGTATCTCAATTTGTTACTGGAAGGAAAACAATTCTCTTTTTTGATGTCACAGGTCCCCAGTCCCAGAGCAGCCTGCCCTGGGAGCGTGAGGCCGTAGGCAAAGGCAGCACACGCCAGTCCATGCTGGTCACCAGGCACAGGCAGGGCTGACCCACACATTGCTCTTGTCACTTCACTGACAATAGGCGTTAAAATATTTAAGATTTGCTTCTAGCACTGCATGGAGAAGGCAGGAAATGTAGAAGCTTGGGTGTACAAGTTAATGAAATATGGTTGGGTGAACATAAGCTCTTAATTTAGACAATAACAGTTACCGCCACAGTGTCTTTGTGTCCGCTTTATGAAAGTCATAAACTCTCCAAAGAAAAGCAGGAGCTATTTCACCCTGATGGTCTTTGACTCCCTCTCACTACCTGCTGGCACAGTTAGAAAGTATCAACTGCCTTTGAACAGATTAGGACCAAGTTAAAGTGTGACAACATCTTAAGCTTTCTCCGCATGTTGCCAATGATTTCCAACTAAAGATGTTACCCTCATCACTTCTGCCACAATGATAAGAATCTATAGCCGGCTCACTTGAGGAGATAAAGGCAGTTTAGCAGGAAGTATAAAGTACTCCAACTTGCTAAGCTAAGTGGCTGGCTGTCCCAAACTAGCTGAATTTTTTCCTCAACAAAGCACAAAATCCTTATCATTAGGGACTTAAGCTGCTTTTTATTTTGAGACAAAAAGAATACTGTTTATTGGCATCCAACTCAAACCAGCTGTAAACAGTTGCTTTGATGAAGAAGCAGCTACAACTTCAGTGTGCCCGAAGGCGCAAACCCACTGAATGTCAATCATTAAAGGAAGAATGTAAGGTGTATATAGGGTCAAAAGAAGGCCAAGGGACATTTGCAACCTCAGGGATCTTGGATAGCTCACTTTGCCTTTAGAACCAGGAGAGGAATTGAAGCTATTCTGCTGCATGACCCCTCTCTCCAGCTCTGGGCTCGGCTCAGAGTTTACCCACAGGAGCAGCAGACCTGCAGTGTAAGGCTTTTCTCCCCAGCACGACTGTGGGTTTTGATTTGAGGGAGCCTGAATGGCTCCAGGATGCTCTGCCCTGTGCCACCCATGCAGGACCCACGCAGAAGGCTCTGGCAGCAGGAGTCCTGCTGGTGTCCAAGAAACACTTTACTGGTTGCAACAACTATTTAAATTAAGATGCCCCACCAACAATTTTGGTGTCACAGCCAGACTGATGTAGACCCTTACAAAGTTAAATGCCAGCTGCTCTGGGCAGCCCAGGAGGGTGGGCCGGGATCCACTGCTGGCCCTTCTACCATCCTTCTTCCTCCTCCTCACCCCTCTGCCTAGCAGATACTGATGTCTCTCAGTTGTTCCAGGCTTCCTCCCACTCCCCACCCCTGGCACAGCATCAAAGCTTTCCCAAAAAGAGCAGCAGCACAAAGGGTTTCAGCGTGGAATGGCAGTGCTGGCTGGTGAGGCATGGGGTTCCTGTCCTTTGTAAGTTCAGAGTGGCTTTTCAGTGAGCAATCGAATGCTGAGTGAACTCAGCTGCCAGGTTGCACATGCAAACCAGCTCTCAGTCATGCCACACGGGCTGGGATGTTTTATAGGAGCGTGTTGTTTCTGTAGAAGGCCCTGGTGCCACCAGAGATGTGGCTTCTCCAGGTACAGGCTCAGAGCTCCTCCCAGGGCTGAGATCCACACCAGCTGTACCGGTTCCTCTGGCAGACACGGGCTGCATCTCCCTGCCCACATCCTCACACACACCGCAGACAGACAGACACCTTTGTTTGGGGCACTCAGCCCAGAGCTGCTGCCCGGCTTTGGAGCCCTCTCCCTGGCCACACCTGCCCCCTGCACTGCTGCTGCCCTCTCACACAGCCACGCTGGGAGCCAGGCTGCTGCTGCTGCTGCTGCTGCCCCCACCTCTGTGCCCCCACAGCCTGGGTAACACCTCTGCCCTGGCTGGTCCCCTCAGCTCCGAGCATCCGTGAAATGCAGCGGCTCCTCCCGAGTACTCCAACATAACTGGAATTGCAGGTATTATTTTGGGCTCACATGACAGGCAAAAGGCAGTAGAAGGTTTGCACTGCTGTTAGATTATACAGCATTACATACATAATACAAAAAGAGCAAGTCTTTGTAATTTATTCTGTAAAGAAATTTTCCTCTATAAAACCCCAGTTTTTGTTTTTTTTTTTTAAAGAGACAGTGGTTCATCTTTATTGTCACATTGATATCTTTATAAACTTACTCTAGTGATCTACAGGAAAAGCAAACCAGACAGCTCTGTATTTATGGGCATATTTTAAAAGCCTCTTATATTTAACAACTGCATTTAGCTGTGTTAACTGTGAGTTGCAGTAATAAAGGCTCTGCACACTTCGATGCTAAATTAAAAAAAGTTCTGCTGTTCAATAATACATAGATGCTGGTTTTTTCATTACTCTTTAATATCATTTCCATTTAGTTTATAAATAATTGTAGCTAGCTAATGAAACGAAATAAAACCTGCCTCCAACCCATTCCCTAGAGCAAACTAAACTCCTCTTTTTAAAGCTTCTTAATCACCGCCCAGTTCTTACAAAATTAGCATAGTAATGGGCTTTAAATTGAGCCTCTTTGTTTTTTAATTAAGCTCCCAGCAGGTAAAAATAAAACAGATTATTGAAGAATATGCCAACCCTAATAGCCTGCAACTCTTTTGACAATTAAAAAGATCCCATGTTAACCCTTTTGAGGAACCCTGCATGCTAATTAGTCACTCCGAGGCCCAAATCCATCAATATTCCATCCAGACACCTTGTAAAGTTGAGATGGCTGGTCCGTGTCCATCCCTGCCCCGCTCCCCACAGAAGGTGAGGAGCAAGCCCTCGGTGTGGCCAGGTTCCATGGCAGCTGTGTGCCAGGCCAGGATGGCTCTGGAGCAGCTGGAGCTGCCCCCCAGCTCAGCTGGTCAGTGCCCACTGAGCTCCCGGCCCGGGAGGGCTGCAGCTCGGGGCCTGCCCCAGCTCATCCTGTGCCCAGAGAGCCCCTGAGCCCACCCTGTGAACTCCAGCAGCCTTTGGCAACGCTCCTTGGAGCCTCTGCCTCGTTTTGTACAGCAAATGAACGGGGTGCCAGCAGAGCAGCCCCAGCCCAGCCCTGGGGCTGGTTTGGAGAGTGCCCAGCAGCACCAGTGCCCCAAACATGCCAGACACACAATGACCCTGTTTTCTTAGCAACGCTGAGCTGCCTCAGAGGCAAAGGTAAATCCTGAGCAGAACAAGGGCGTTAAGAAAGTGCAATGTTGGAGCCACGTCGTGGACAGCAGCGATTCTCTGGGAGAATTTACTGGACACTGCTGGCAGCCTCGAAATAGGAATAGCACTGTGCTTCCCTGGCAGTTCTCTGTCAAATATTTAGAAAGCTCTGCCCGAGTCCCACGCTTTATCTTCAGTGTCTGCTCTGAGCATCAGAGCAAAGTGCTGGCTGCCTTCCACTCGCACCCAGCCAGGATGATGAATCGCCACGGCTGGAAGTGCTGTGTCCATCCCAAAATGAAATCATCAGCATGAAAAGCCCATTCATTTCCACAGGCACTGATCACTTTGCATCCTTCAGAGACTCCCAGCAAATGGGGCTGAATGCCCCTGTGTGCCCAGTCAGGCCCTGCCACGTCCTGGCAGCTGCAGGAACTACTGTCAGTTACTGCTTTATATTGTACCTTAGAGTGCAAGGGTCACCGTGATGGAGTTAGGGGCCCACAGAGAATGGGATCAGATTTAAGGGCAGACTCCAGCCTTGAATATACACTCCCTTCCTTCACTGAAGCATTTGGGAGCCTCTACACGTATTAATATTGCGTTTTCAAAGATAAATGATGACATTTCTTGTGTCTCTCAAGTGCTGTCAGAAAATGTGGGGAAAGAATGATGCACCTTGCTTACAATTAATAGAAATTCATTAGGCAAAGACCTTCATTTACTCTCTGTGCAGGGGCAAGCCTTACTTTACAGGGCACCTCTGGACCATGCCCTGTTACAAATAAAAATTGCCAGCAGAATCATTCAACACAATGTGGATCCATCAGAAAAGAATTCACTTCCCTGAGCTACGCTGGAGGGGATCACAGTGTACATCAGAACTGGAGAGGCTGGACTGTGAGATGGTGATGAAGACCTGAAGTTTCTCAGGTGGGATCCTCAGTCCCACAGCCCCCACCACTCGCTGCTCCCACTGGGCCTGAAGGACAGACAGCTGATATGTCCAAAGATGCTAATTCCTCCTGGGACCGTCTCAATTATGGGAACCTCTCCAGGAATATATTTAGTATAAAGCCAAAAGCTACAATGTTCAGAATAAGTTTGCAATATTCTCATGACAACTTGTTAAGAACAGCTGGAGAGGCAAATTCTCTATTCCTGGCTTGAGGTTTGTCAGGTGTTGGTGGGGCTGCAAAGTGGCTGCAGAAGAGCAGCAACTTGTGAGGGTTGTGTTTCCCCAGTTCCAAAAATCTGACTTTCGAGAATGCAGTATCCCCTGCACCAAACAACTGCACTCCCACCATTTCAGACTGGAAGCTTCCCAGCAAACTGGGGACAAAAATTCCCTATGTACACAAGATTCATATGACAGATTTCAAGCTGAAAAGCATGCTCTTACATGGTGCATTACACACCTGGTGCCATGTCACATGAAACAGCATTCTGTGAAACTCTGCTGCCAAGACCACTTTGGAAACATGCATTCACCCCAACGCATCTTGAGAACACAGAATGGTGCATTTAAAAATGCTTCTGCCTTTTTTTAGAATTTTTACCAAGCCCAAAGACCTCCCTTACAGCATGAGGAACTCCTCTAGCACAGCATCAGTCAAAATGGAAGAAACTTTTTCCCATGTCTGATCCTGACTGGTTGTCAGCTGCAGATGGAGCTAAAACGAGCCCACCACCCTCTGCTCTGTGTGCACAGGCTGTTATCTCCACCAGCTCTGACCTTTTGCAAATGTGATCCAAAGTGACCTTTTAGTATTATTGCAGCACTAAATGCAGTTTTCCAAGTAATCCTCACTGGAGCATGTTCTACATCAGCAGTTGGTATGCATTGGGAAATCCAACCTTCCTGCTGTGTGGGGTTTATTATCATGGCCGTGTCTGTGGAGCTGTACAATTTTATATGAACCTTATATGAACCTGGCACTCCTACTGCCAAGCCACTGGCAAGCAACACCTTTGAATGGGCAGTGCAGCTGTCCAAACAGTGCCTGGTGTACCTGGACAGCACAGAGGTACTTGTTTACTCTCTTCCACAATACACAGAGGTAATTCTTCTGGATTTCATCACTGTCCATTGTTTTATGCTTTATATTCAATCTTTCAGGAAATCAGAGGAAGACATAATGTCCTAACAATAATATCTGTCATCTGATTGCAGCTGGCAGCCTCAGCCTCCCTCTGCACCCCAAATGTGGGCTTTGGTTTAATGTCTCCTTGTCAGGAGTGTGTTTTATACTGGCAACGTGTGATATGATTTATTTTGCATAAAGGGAGCACCAGTGACAAAACTGCTTTCTCCCACCCTTGTGGGTGAGGATAATCCCACTTCCAGGGGCCTGGGGGGCTTTGAGAAACAGTTTCCAGATATGTGCCTGCTGCAGCCATTGGCACTATTCATACAGGTAAGCAGATGAGAGCAATCCTGCACCATTAGCAGCTCCACTTCATGTTTTCTTACCCAAAAAACAAATGTAACTTGACAGCAGCAAGGAAAGGGAAGGTCAGGTGTCAATTCTTTTGGTCAGGAAGGCACCATCTCACAGCCATATGCTAGGAAAACCTGTGTTTGCTAATGCTAATGTGATTCCATTTTACCATTGACTAAATTTATAAGCTTAACTGAAATCTGATGCTTTCACATGAGTGAATCAATACAAACAAAATCATTTCCCACAAAAATGCTAAGAACAAACACAGTCAGTTCCCCTCCCACACTCTTTAAGACACACATCTACGTGAGATGACCAGTGGGTTGAACCACTGGAGTTGCAATCTCATTTGGAAAATATACATTAATTTTTATTTCCAAATATTTTTATTCTGTCAGAACTGGGAGAAAAGCTGTGCAGGTGTGGTAGTTAACAGCAATGCAGAAATCAGCATTGTCCAAACACAAGACTCTAGACAGATGTTGAAATATCAAGCCTGTGTGCAATGGTGGCCAGTAAGAAACTCCCAGACCGGTCAGGAGAAGTTCATGTGTCTTTGTGGGTGAGCACAGAGGAGCTGCCCCATCTCAGGTCCCCAGAGCTGCCACAGCCCCGGGGTTTGCCTGCCTTGGTGTGAGCTGCTCTGGGCATCCCCTGCCGAAGGGCAGAGCCTGCCCAGGACACAAACACCTGGGGCTGAGCACCCAGCCCAGAGCTGTCATTTCCCTTGGTGGTTTCTCCTGCTCCCCACACATTCCAGTCTCTGACACCTCACAGAACGCATTGGCCACAACCACGGCAGAATTCCAGTAATGCTCCCTTGGATAAGGGCAAACTCTGGCCTTATCCAAGAATCCAGCTCTGAGGAAACCAACTACCTCCCAAGCTGTCATTTCTCACGGTGTGGCCGTTTCTGCCAGCCCATGAAGCACACATGCTACATCCTCCCAGTCCATCTTCCACATGACCCACATCTTGGAATTCCAGCAGCTTTTGCGATTCCCATTAAAAAGATCAAACTCTGCACAGTTTTGTGCATAAGGCAGACTTCTATCTGGCACTAACTGCAAACAATTCTGTAACTCCGAAAAGTATCATTAAATCAAAATATCATTAAATCAAAAAACATTGTCTTCAATTTTTTTTCTCTTATTTTTAAGCAATATTTTCCAGTATAATTTTTGTCTATCTCAAATTGTCTGAAAGTGGGAGAAGCTACCATGAATATTTTATTAGGCTTGGAATTAAGCAAATTAGAGAAGTTTGGACTTAACTGTAAATCACCTCTCAGCCCCCAGAGGACTGTTTCCATGATTTTCCACCCACTAAACACTGACCCTCAGCACTCTTCTGCTCTGGAGAAGCTCAGTGCAATTCCTGATTTGACCCTGTATGGATAGAGAGAGTGAGGTAGGTTGGGACTTTAGGAGCCAGCCTGGAGAGCAGAGCTCCTGTGGCTGCTAATAGAAGTGCAATTGTTTTTAAAAAGCTTCTAGTATAAGTGACAAACAGCAAAGGGGCAGGAACACTCTTTGCACAAATCCCACACTGAAGCAGTGCTTTTAATTGGGCTCATAGCACTGCAGTGGTTACTTCAGCAATTCTGGCCACTCATCTCACAAATAACAGGGAACTCCATAATTAAAGGCCTATTGAAATGCTGAATTCCAAGACTTCTGACTCCCTGTTCCTCCCCTGCGATGCACAAATCCGAATTGGAGCAGCACCTCTGTGCAAGCACAGCCCTGGAGTAACCATCACCCTCATGATCCAAGAGGGGAAGGGAACAGAAAGGTATTTCTTAGGGAAATGGTCAGAACACATAGTGCACGGTTTATTTGCAACTACCAAACACTCCAGGCTGGATGAATCTCCAAGCTCCTCTTTTTGTAACCCCCCCTCCCCGAATTAGAGGTATGATCTGCTTAATTTAAACCATATTTCTCCAACCTCTAAGTGCTTTAACAGAGCTGAAAAGTTCATCTTCCCAGAGAAAACAATTTTATGTCATTTTTCTATCAAAATTCACAAGCACTAATAAGTGAACTGAAAAACTAGGTTACAAATGCATTTGTACCAATGCACATATTCTTGCTTTCACCCACATTTTCCTGAGCTCAGAGCAGACTTTCCAAGAGCACATTGCAGCATAGCAAGATGCATTTGCTACAGGTATGTAACTTAAAACTGTTTGTAAGAAACATCCTAAACATGTCCCTTGCTGTAAATGTGACATCTTTACAGCATATGCTTAGTAAATGAAAGCCCTGGGAAAAGGAGGAAAGTCAGGATACCTCCCATATAACTGATTGTAAATTCTTGGGCACCAGGTTTATATTCTTAATAACCTACTAGTTAGACTTAGTGTGTCTGTTCCATCTAAGTCAATTTAAATGAGGTGTACCAGATACAGTACATAAAGTGTTTCATACTTGTGGAGATATGTTTAAGTATTGTTTCTTTAGGAAAATCTAATAGCTAGCTCCAGTTAATCACTGTCAGATGTTCTACATGCTGCAAGTGGTAACTTCCTTGACACAAACTGCTTTTAATCAGGAATCTCCAGCATATCTTGCACACATCTCAGACTGACTTTTGTGATACATTAAAAAAAGTCTTTATGGCGTTTAGTTTTTGTTCATGTTACCCTGGTCTACTCTTTGCTTTTCTGTGTAGGAAAACCCCTACAAGATAACTTCTTCTTTCCCTGGAAAAGGAGATGAATTCCACAGGGTTTCATAAAAATTAAACCACAAATGCAGCCCCCCTGCCTCCCCCTCCCAACGGCGCTCACCACACGGAGCTGGAGTCAGGGTTATACAACCAGGGCTGGGAGAGCAGTGCCAAGCCCAGCCGTGGGCCCAGGGCAGCATTCCTGCTTCCCCCACCCCCTTCCCAGCCCTTGTTTGTAAACACATCTTGCCTGAGAGCACGAGGATGGAGCACTGATAATAAGAGCCTTCAAACTATGTTCTTTAACTTCTCTGACTCTAAAAAGGCAATCAAAGCCACCCCATAATGTGTGATTAAATATACGCAGGGGATAATCTCTCCTTCGAAAAGCTGGAGAAAAGGTGGTGTTGAGACTGGTTTGAAGTGGTCTCCTTAATAGAAAAGGACGGTCCCTTTCTGTGTACATCATGATTTGCTTTGGGATTTCTGTTGTGCCCTGTAAGCCTACAGGATATTACAGCAGCTTTTGTGTCGCTGGTGACCCAGCTGTTCATTATTGAAAAATTCCACTGCTTGATGCTAAGGGCAGGAAGGCTGACCCCTCATCTTATGGACGTTACTATCTTTCAAAAGATACAGGATTAAAGGGCCGAGCAAAATCTGGAGGAAAGCTATGTCTGGTTTTCTGTGTTTTCATTGTCTTTTGCTATATTGGCCCGGAGAGGGATGTTTGTACAGGATTTAATTAGTTGGAATCAGGCTGAGATTATTGTTGAGACTATTTACTCAGCAAATCTCCAGTCTGAGCTGCAGCTTGAAATGAGTCTGAATAAGAAAATCGAGGAGTGCTCAGCCTTACTGCTCATATTCTGTAAGGAGCAGCAAGACAGACATGAAGGGTCTGCTTATGTGAGGTGCTGAATGCCCTTCATTCCCACTGGGATCAATAAACTGTGGGGGGATCTACCATTATATCACATGATAGAGCCCTAATCGGCTGTACATCACAAGTGAGAAGATCACAAAGGCCACCAGGCTCTAACAACTTTTCCTACATTCTCTTGGGGAGCTACAGCACCAGTGCATGATGCAGCACAGGAAGCAAAAATGGGCGTGTTGCTATATCTGCTGCAGTTGTGGGCTTCCATAATTCCATACAGATCAAATTTTGTAACAAAGAGGTTAGAAATAGATTTTTTTTTTTTTTACATACTTATTTTTTAAATTCAAGTGTCAAGATTTGGACATAAGACTTGACCCATCAGCTTCAGCGGAAAAGAAGACATTGCATCTGGTAGATGCAAGTAAGGTAGGGAGAAGAGCCATCAGTAAGGGAGAAAGCAAGGAATACTGTTCTGTGGCAGGACATGACTTCTCTGGGAGCACAACACGTTCACTGCCTCTCCTAGTTCAGGGAAAAAACGTTCTGGCAGGAGATTCCCTGGGATTCATATCCTAAACTCTTCAGTAATTCCAGACCCTTTGCTCTCTGCATTTCGAGGGGTAGGTAGTAATTCTTAGAGAAGATTTGTACAGGCCAATAAGCTGCTGTTCACACTTTGTACAATTCACACTGGTGCTTCAGGCCCGTGTGCAAACACAGCAATAGTGACCAGGGTCCTCCTGGGGCTCTGGAGGGTGCAGAGGTGGCTCCTCCACCTACCCTTGCAGCAGTGCTCTTCTGGGCAGTGCTCAGGTGGGAACCATGGTGATACAAAGTCCCACGTCTCCATTCCCTTGCAGGAGGACCTCTTCCAAAACCACAAATAGCTGCTTGCAGACACAAGCAGTCACTGCCCAGCCATTAGAGGAGGCGCTTAGATTGCTGAGAGAAGAAAAATGTGTGCGGTCAGCTCCCCTTAGACAGGTACAACGCTCATCAAAACATTGCCCCCTCTGATTTGTTAGGCTTGAAAACTTCATGGTGAGCCAGTCACCAGGCCCCTGAGCACCAAAGCAGCCCAGCAGCACTGGTGGAGCAGCGGCCCGAGGCAGTGCAGGGGAGCAGAGGGCTCCGGGCGGGGATGGCTCAGGTGAGGTTGCCCCGGTTACCGCGGCTCGGAGCCGCGGGCAGGGCCGGGGGCTCCCGGGCACGTTGGGCTGCAGATGCTGCCGTGCACAGAGCTGCACTCTGCTGAGGGGACGTGCCCTTCCTGCAGGCTGGAGGCCCCTTGTTGCCTGGCTGTGCTATTTCAGTCCAAATAATATTGTTTTAAACTTTCTAAATTGAAGAGTAAGTGATACAGAGAGAGCAAACATAGAACCACAGTGGATTCTCGCCACATCAGACACCAGTGACTGCCTGCTCCAAAGGACAAAGGCAGGTTCTTAGCCAGCCTCAGAGCAGGAGGCAGGAGGCATACCGAACATCTCCTCAGCCCCAGAAAATTAAGAGCAAGGAAGGAAGCAGAATTCAGTGCTGGTCTTAGGTCCCAGCTGTGACTTTTTACCAGGTTTGAGCAAATTCTTGGCACTGGCTCAAAAGGCTTTTTGTGAGCAAGCATGTTGTCAGCGTTTTTCTTTAAAGACATATCACCTAAGGTAAAAGAATAAAGCTAGACTGAGATTTATGCTGCAGCTTTCTTCCCCCCCTGCCCCGCACTTTGGTAAATTACTGATGTTGCTGCATCAGTCAGCTCTGCAAGCTGTGGGCATGTGACTTCAAAGGCAGAGGTTTTCCCTTCCAGGAAGAGGACGGGATGAACCCTTCCAGCGCCAGGGGTGTGGATCCTGCAGCTGACCAAGGCAGAAAGGCATCTTATCTGTAGCTGCTGTGCAGCAGTGGGAACTTCCCAGAGCCTTGCCAACTGCTCTAAACACGCCTGATGGATCACAGGGCCCAAGGAAATCATTGCCATGTTTATATTACATGGTTATTCTATCTGCTTGCAGAAACCACAGCCCCTTTGTGCACTCAGACTCTTCCCCCTAAAGAAAGGAAGAAAATTTGAATAGAATAGAGTCTGAATAGCAGGGAGACGCAGCTGACAATGAACACAAAACCCTCTTTCAAATATTTTGCTGGCGATTTTGTATGAAACAGCAGATCCGCATTCCTCCCTGAAATGCACTGTGAGCTTTCATAAACAAGGATTTTCCCGAAAGTTCAGATTTTATAAAATTCACAGTAAGGAGGAAGAGCTGCCCAGCTCAGCTCCCAACCAGCCCTTGGGGAAACTGATCCAGCTCTGCAGCCCAAAGCCAGGCACAGGCACAGGAACAGCCCAAAGCCAGGTACAGGCACAGGAACAGCCCAGTGCCAGGCACAGGCACAGCCCAAAGCCAGGTACAGACACAGGAGCAGCCCAAAGCCTGGCACAGGAACAGCCCAAAGCCAGGCACAGGCACAGGCAGAAACACAGGCACAGGTCAAAGCCAGGCACAGGCACAGTCCAAAGCCAGGCACAGACACAGGCAAAGGCACAGGCACAACACCAGCACAGTTCAAAGCCAGGCCCAGACACAGACACAGGACCAGCCCAGTGCCAGGCACAGACACAGGCACAGGTCAAAGCCAGGCACAGGTCAAAGCCAGGCACAGGCACAGACACAGGCACAGGTCAAAGCCAGGCACAGGCACAGGCACAGGCACAGGACCAGCCCGGTGCCAGGCACAGACACAGGCACAGCCCAAAGCCAGGCACAGGCACAGGCACAGGCAGAGGCAGTGCCATGCTCTGCCCAGGGCAGGCTGGGTGCCCTGCACACAGACACACGGAGCACCACGAACCAGACCTGGGAGAGCCCTTCCCCCTCTGCGCCCTTCCCTTCACAAAGGGCCAGGGGATGGTTAAAAAGCCCTGATCTGATAGCTCTGTCCAGGCTGCATCTCGAGAGAATGGACATCCAAGCTGCTGACAGCCCTATCAACTCATCCTCGCATGGACAGCAATCAGGGACAGCACTTTTGGTGATTTATAAAGAAAACTGTTTTCACAGACACAGCGTGAAAGACACAAACTCTAGATTACCACCAAGATTAGCATGCAAAAATGTATTTGAATTTCTGATCAGCAGGAGGCTTCAAAGGGCCCAGGCTCAGATTAGCAGGTGTTACGTGAAAAAGGAGAGAGAGCTTTTGTGCTACAAAGTTGCGCCAGCAAAACAAATATGTCTTTCACTTTGAAGAGCTGGGGAGGAATTTGTGGCCATTGCCATGGAAACTCAACAGGCCTTACACTGCAAAGCCAGATTTTGGAGACAGAACTGCTCTTATGTCTGTATGCTGCTGAATACAACATGTCTTTATCAGAAGGCTGCTGAGGAAAATGAAATGACAATGTGACACCATTATAACACCTTTGTTTGGTTCAGATGAATTTCCATTATTTAGAAAAGGAAAGAGCACAGCCAGCACTTGCTTTCAGCAGTGGATCCCTTGAAACTACATTAATTAGAGAAAAAAAAAAAATACAGAATTCAGGGGACCTTGATTATCACTAACATCTAACTAAATTTTCTGGGACAATATAATCCCACCCAAAACCAGAATAGGGTCAGTCTTTGGCTGTATGTTTTAAAATTCTTTTCCTGCTTCTTTTTTCATTCATCCTCTCTCTGCATCATAACTGAACGCCCTTCACATGAAGTGCAGGACCCTGACTAGATACACCAGTGACCTTCAACCCAACCAAAGCAGGCTGGAGAGGAGGATGCTGTGGCTGTTCTCAACACCCTCAGTGAGCTCACCTGAGCTGTGACAAGCCCACCTCCTCGAGCCCTCCAGGTGATGCTGTGCTCCACAGCTGCCCGTGTGGACAGGTGACCTCACAGGGCCGTCCTCATCCGCTGGGACCCGAGGGCCATGGGCAGTTGAAATGTCCCCAAAAGGACATTTGGGGAGACAAGTCCTCCTCAGGGTAGCAGGGAACAGGAGCAAAGGTGGTGCAGCAAAGGCAGGAGACAGTGGGAAAGGCCCTTTCCAAGGGCTGCAGCGGGATCCTGGCAGAGGATTCTGCCTCCAGGCACCTCTGAAGGTGTTCAAGGTGTGATCCTCCCAAAGGACAGGTTCCCCAGGACTCCCTGGCTTTAGGGGCTTGGAGGGCAGGCACAGGGCAATCATTCTTAGCTTTGCTCCACTTGCACCTGGCCTTTCTCGAACACCTCAGGCAGAAGGATCGTGGCACCAGGTCAGACACAAAGCCCTGCTCACACACTGGGCAGTGCTGCTTTTATTGCTCTCACACAGGACTGGCAGAAGGTACCTCTTGGAGGCACCAGCTTTTGGTTAATTTCTTCCTGTTCAAAATCTGAACTGTTATTTATAATAATAATCCACTGATGTCTAAGTGAGCCTCATACAAACCTTAAAAGCCCCTGCTGCATTAAATAGGAATTCTGTGAGAGGCAAAGCAGCAGCAATGTCCAGACATTAAGATATTGACTACCAGTGAAAAGAAACGAGTGTAACAATAGTGTAACAGTGCAACAAAGAAACTGGGAGCACTTGAAACCCAGTATACTTGCTGGAACATGTATTTACTGTTTTAGATCTCATTTTTAGCTTCCACAACTCCTTGCATAAGAATACCAACTTCCTCTCCAGCCTGCCCCACCTTTGCCGGCTTCATTCACGTTTGCAAGAATGCATTTTGCCCCGAGAAATCTGGCAGAAAATGGAACTCCTGTCCTGCTCTCTTTGCTGGCTACTTATGAAAAGACTTACAGTATTAAAAGCTAAAGAACTGGTTCCACAGAATTCCACAGAGATAAACACACAATTTGGTGCAGATACTGCCTGAATTTCAGTGCCACTTGCATTCAGCTAAGAGGGAGCAAAGACTTCTGCTTTTCATCACTAACCAGTCACATCCCTGGACACACAAAGTAAAAGGCAAATAACACTTGCATGTGAAAAAAGAAGCATGCTTTAAAATATTCATCCTTGAAGCACACTTCATATGGGCCAAGCACTTCTAAACTAATTAGGTACATCCAGGCATTTTTTGAAAGCTGGTAAGGCAATATTTAGATCTTCCTCCATACCGTGGGTTTAGGAAAAGGTATTCCTTCGAGTGTAAGCATACAAGAAATATGCGAACACATGTTTTATCTAAATGAAATTTTAAAATGCAATCCTTACAGTTAAAGCCTGTTTATATTTCTAATTAAAAATATTTAAATTAATATTTAAGTACAAGATATATATGACACAATAAATATAATCAAACCAAATTAAAATAATTTCAGTGTATGAGTTGGAAATGCTCAAAGATTATTCTGAATGAAGGAAGAAAGAAATTTTATGATAGAGATCTAGAAGTCGAGGGAATAACTTACAGTCAAATGCCAAGGTTTTACACTGTCAGTTATGTAAAACAGCATAAGACAAGGCAGCTGAATTTGTAACTCACAAAACCCTGACAAGTGTGGTCAACCTCCTGAAAGCAGTAATTTATTATCAGAAATGTCACGCCTACACAATAGCCTTATTGTTGATTCATTAGGTAATTTCCCTTGAAGACCAGCTGTTTCTAGTGTGGTGGGATGAATAATGAGAAAGATATTTAATGTTCAGGGTACAAATGACAGACATAAGGAGGTTCCAACACCGCCAGCGTCTCACTGCCTACGGCACCAGCTCTGTTCCAGGGGGTAAAGGTCCTACACCTCCCACTTGCACAGAAAACCTCCCAGGTGTCAGATATGCTCAGAGGGCAGGTTGCTGTGCAATACCTTCAATAGAATCAGGAGACCCATGTGATATGGCCAAGCAGGCCTTGGGCTCATTGTCACCTTCTATTTCCATTGACGTGCCCCAGGGGTAGATGCTTTCCCCTCCCAGCAGACTCAATTTATTCCCAGGTGCTTCTCTGAATGTCTGCCACCAGTGCAGCTTGCAAAAGACAGTCCCCATGGCTGTGCTCCAGGCAAGCTTTCATCCTGCTTTCCAGAAGTGCCTCTTTTTTAACCTTAAGCCAAGTACTATCCAGATAATAATTATTAAACTATAATTTACTACAGCTAGTAGTACTATCTTCTAGTTGCTTGGTTTATTTTTTTTAATTTTACACAAATACATTATTTGTCCCTCAAATGATCCCTCTGAGGGCTACTTCTCCATCATGTTAAGTAACACTGCAATTAAAGTGAGTTAAATTCACCAATAAGCAGACAAGCACCATGTGCTGTATGGCTGGTGTTCATTATGCTCAGTACATTAATGCCAACAGTTTGTCACTGCTTCTCCTGTTACAGCCACCTAAACTGCAAGAACCAGAAGGAAAAAAAAGAGGAAAATTCGTCTAAAGGCTGCGATTGATCAGCCTTTAATGTGATCCTGGGATACAAAAATCAGGTGGAACCATTTCTTTGCCTTTCAGAATGTATTTGTTTGGAAATCCAAGTGCATGCCAAGCCAGACCACGGTGCTGCCCAGAGCAGGCTCCGAGGGGAGCCACAGTGGCTTTGGTTGTGTTCCCAGAGCTGCAGAGGACGGAGCTGGATGCTGACACGCTGGCAGCCGAGTCAGGAAACAGAGCAGTGTGCTGATACAGGGCCCAGAACTTTCACTGGAATTTCAATAAAAAGAAAAATAACCGCTCTCTACCTTGACTAGTGATAGCTTAAGCTTTGAGATGATGGAAGGACAATTCAAGTTCTAAAGGCCTCTCACTTGCAAGTGTCCCTATTCCTCCTATGTTTTGCCTTAAGTTGCAATTATATCATCACTTCCAATTAGACGTGGCTTTAGGAAAACGAACAGAAACGCCAGACAGTAAACACACCTTCAATATTTCTTTCTGAGGCCAGCTGCACTGACACCGCACTTCAAACATGATTGTTTTTCAGTGACAGCGCTATATGAGGTAAATAATTTAGTAAATATCTTCCTCTCAGATCTTACTTGTGCTGCAGCTGAGATCAAAATCAAGTTATTGTCCTTCTCTACCTATGGGGGGAGTGTAATAAAAACCTGGATTTACAGTTAATCAGATCTGCTGACTTTGTGACTTCTGTCTGCATTTTAGTACTGCACCACTGCTGAGCAGCTCGGTATCCCCTGACACCAGAGGAGCTGTTCTGTCATCTCAACCACACTGTAGTAATTCTGTTGCTTTTAAAACTGTTCCCCTAAATGCTTTAATTGAATATAAATCATATTAAATATTTTTATTATCAGAAGAAAAGATCTCTGAAGACCTTTTTCCCCTCGCATACGGGAACACTCGCCCCCAGTGCAAGCTCCCCACTCTCGAGCTCTCTGTCTTATCCCACAGAAAGGTGCCCATTGGTTTGGGTGTTCAGGCCTCCCTTGGCAGGCCTGAAACCTTCCTCCATGTTTGAAGTCTCCTGTTTTTAGGAGGGGTTCCCGTGATCCTTGAAAGCCTGGCTTAAGTCACAGCCTGATGCTACTCTCCATAGCAGGGATTTAAATTTGGGGTCACTAATCATCTAAATATAAATAGATCTGAGAGAAGGGTTTGGGATTTATATGGCAGAACCTAGCCCTTGTATTCCCTTCATGGAATGCCTCTTTAAAACATGGATATAGATCCTGGTTTCCTTCAGTCACCTGGGAAAACCACAGGTACCCGTGAGAGGGTGGCACTGCAGCTCCAGGTGTGCTCCAGGGGCTCAGATCTCCATCCCCTCCACCCCAGGGAGGATGGGACTGTGGTGCTCCAGAGGCGTGGTGGGGTCAGTGCTGTGGACACTGGCCACTCTCATCTCAATACAATCTTACTGCAATTAGCACTTAATCATGCACTTCTTTCTATCAGACATTTGGGATCACCAAAAGCCCAACCCAAGGGACCTGCCTGCCCTTCTGAGAAGCCTCCCATGGCAGAAGCCTCCCTTGTGTCCTGGTGCAAGGCTCCTTTCCAGGGGTGATGGAGCGTGCTGCATTAGGATCTGCACACATTAGGAACCCTGAAGAGCCCCTCCCTTGGCTCAGCACTCCTAGGGGACACAAGCCGTGACACCGACTGCTGAGACCTCACCATGCTTGAAGGAGGGGACGAGACCCCTTTTCCTACCTTTTGGCCCATTAGACTTCCAAGTCCAAACATGGAGATGTGCTCGGTGCAATTTCTCCATAAGGATATTGGTAAACTGTGCCCCATGACAGAGCTCTGCCAGAAGAAGAGGTTTCACAATTAGCAAAACCTTGTTCACTGCTCTGTTTTAGAATCTGATTATTGTTCTACATTTATCTTAAGCAAAGTGGCTGACAAATAACTGCAAAATAATGTGATAAAAACCATTTATAATGCCAGGTTATTCCAGGTCTTTCTCCCTAACTATTTATGACAAGGTAATAATGCTGGTTATGCATTTGTCTGACTTTAAATTGGTTACTAACAGCCATGATGGATGAGGGGAAGGATCGCCTTATTCGGAAAAGCAGCTCCTGATTTCTGATCTCATTCTTGCAGGTAATGAATTATATCTAATTAGTAGGTTCCAAATCTAATCAAGAGGTTGTGATGTTGACCCAGAGCAGCAAAAGAGGGTGAGGAGGCCTCCTTTTATGTTTTTTGCTTATCTTAAATAAAGAATACTTTGTAAATACAGTCTTCTGGAGAGCATTGACTGCACTGGATAAAGATGGAATCAATTCTCAAAGTCATTGTTTCAGTTAACAGTTTAATGAAACTCATCTCCACAGATGTATTCTTTCCATTGGGAATGTAAACTCCTTATTCCCCATTATGCTCTATTTATTTTATTATTTAGGAAAAATATGAGAAACTGTTGTTGTAAGCAAATCAAGCTCCAAGTGAAAGAAATTATTTTTCATACTATGAAAAAATTCTGACTTAAGAAAAATTTCCATCAGAAGAGAAAAAAAAAAAATACAGAATTCAGGGAAACAAAAAAACAAAAAAAAAAACAAAAAAAAACCAAAAAAAAAACAAAAACAAAACAAAACAAAAAAGCTGCTGGAGTGGAAAAAATAGCACAAAGAATGGACAGATCAAAAAATGTTTCTCAATTTTTATCGTAATAGCTGCAAAGCAAACAGAGCTCCATTTCTAATCACATTTTCGTCTTATAAGTACAATTTTCCCCACCAGAGACAGTGAATATAGGAGAACAAAATCTACCCTGCAATTCAGTCAGAGTCATGTCTGTTACTCTTTGGCTTTCACACTTGACCCAAGCCCACTATTTAACACCCAAACAGGTTCAAAGGAACCTGTGCAATGTTAATACCTGTGCTGCAATTAATCACCTGCCCAGCCCTGCCTCTGCCAGTGATGGATCCGTGGCCACTGCATTGGGCCCTGAAATGCAGAAGGACCTTTCACAGATTCTCTGAATTTCCTTTTACAATTATGACAAGTGAAATAATCAGGAGTCTTCTGGTGTTTTTACCTGCCAGAGTCACTATATAACTCTTCTTGTTTTGATCATAATTCCAGAACCTCTTCAGTGCCCTTTTCAAGGATGCTGTGCCAAGCCACAAGCCAGCTTTGTGCAGTCAAACAACAAATGAGACACAAAACCCCCTAACGACTGCAAAGGGAGAGCTGAGCGGAGCCATCCAGTGCCCCGCTCAGGTTTAACACTGCTCAGACAGTGCTACAGCTTGATTAGCCTGTTACCAAGAGGAGCAGGACTTTATTGCTTTATGCTGTAGCACCCATGCTCCCAGGTATCAAGCCTGCCCAGCTCACCTTGTTCCAGGGCACTGCAAACAGGTATTGTTTGCAAAGAGGAGCATTTGCTTGCCAGGCAGACTAGTAAAATGATGGATTTATAGTGCTCTGCCTTTCATCTAATGAGGTTAAGTGACCAGTTCCAACTACACCTGTTTCTCAGGCAATACCAGTTTTAAGAGCTCATTTTTAAAGCCAGACAACTCTACTTTGTGTATTTACTTATTTATTTATGCATTTCCGAAGATCACCACAATATTTACTCTGTTATTAAACTCTGTGTCAGGCACTAATGGCCTGTAATTATCTTTGAAATTGGATTTGATGTTGCGAAGTTACACAGTACAGACAAGTGTCCTACTGATGTCAGAGTTTCATCATGAGAAACTGTTCTGATTCTGCAATTTACTTAGAAAACACACCTGCCATGCAGAGCATATGAAAGCAGATCAACAATGAGCCTGACTCAAAAACTAAGCCAGAGCCCAAATATCCCAAATCTGTATGTCAATCCACTCCTAAATGGCCAGAAAAAGCCAGTTACCCATGCTCATATTCTGCTACTTGTACTTCCCTGCACAAGCCTACGTGAACACGTCACTACTTTTTCTTATTTAACAAAACAGTTCACAACACAATTCCACAAAATTAGCATAAAAACAAATGTTTGTGAGTGGTATTTTCTTTGTTCCCTTGAGCCTGGCCGAACTAGTGCATTCTGTGTCATTCTTTCTTGTGAACAAATAGCTGAGAGCTATCGCCTCCAATTCCCCATTAAAGCCCTCACCCTCACTCATCCTGTCTGCAGAGAGACCAGAACCCCCCCAGCAGCAGAACCCGCTGCCATTAATTCAGTTACCCAGGGAATTTCACACCTTTGCCAGGCCCTTTACGGTTCTCATTTTAGTACAACCTAATCTCCAATGGATGCAGAAAGCTGTGAAGAAGGGCAGCTCAAGCTGAAGGCAGCAATTAAATGATAATTAGGGCTTTACTTCATCTTGTGATTGATAGAGGTTCACTGGACCCAAACTGCATCTTGTCATGTGCTAATAGGCCTGGCAAGATACTCCACTGCATCTGAAGGATTTTGCCTTATCTCAAGGGAGATAATCTACTCAACAAGTAATCTCCTGCCTGTGGTAAAGTGCCACTGTATATTTACCAGGCCAGTACTCTTCATGGTTCAGCTCTGAACCAGCCCAGGACTTCCTCAGGAGCGAGGAAGCCAAGGCTTTCCTTCCCTCTTTTCCGGCTGCTGGGTGCCCGGTTCTTGTGTCTCCCTTTAGTGCACCCCTCACCAGCACAGACCCCACGGGAGCCACCACCTCGGAATCTCAGCCATGGGGAACTTCTGAAGCCTTTTGGTGTATTTACTGTTCCTGAGGAAGGGAACTGTCCTGCAGGCACAGCCCTGAGCCAGCACATGGCCAGCGGGAGGCAGGAGCCCCTGCCCTGGTCCAGGGCTGCAGCTCCCACACTCCTCTGTGTCTTTTGGGCCTTTGTCAGCCCAATTACTTATTATAAACAATACAGTTTATCTTTATCAGAATCATTATCTAAATTGGCTACATGACACATGCTGTTCTCCTAACTGCACTCCCGGGAAATTGTGCTATAAAATCTGTGATTTTGTACTTTGTAATTATCCCTCTATGGGCTATAAAGCATTACTCTGGTGTTTAAAATAGGTATAGCTAGCATTTTCCACTCCTCAGAGCGGAACATTTATTCTACCTCAGAAAATAAAATGCAGCACAATATTCGGTGCAATCAAGCAGAGGATTGCTGCAGCCACGTCCTGGCTGCTGAGCTGACTCCACACACAAAGGAGTTTCTCATGACGTGCTCCATTTTTATTGTGGAGTTTCTTTCTCTCCGAGCAAGACAAAGATGACCTAAGATTGTGTGAAGTGAAACATGGCCTTAGCTGGCATTTTAGCCTGGAAATGATGAGGTGTCAACAATAATGGTTAACAGGATCATACTCCCAGCGCCATTAATTTTCTCTTTTCAGTATCCTCCACATTTCCTGTTGTAAAAACGCTGGCCAATTCTTCCCTGTTGCTGACTTTTGTTTTCCTTACTGTTTTGAGAAATTCCTCCTTCCTCAGGATTTCTAAATCTATTTCACACAGTGCCAAGCCAGCAGCTCTCCCCATGATTAAAACAAAACACTTTAGTTCTAAAGAGCAAAGACCTCACCTCCCATCTTGCACAACATGAGGTGTCCCTGGCCTCCCTTTTTAGCTGATTCTGCTTGCTTGATGCACTTTCAGAAGTTCAGTAACTAGCAGTGGAGGGGTCATGTTTGCCCTCAAGTTGCTGCTTTTCATGCTTGACATGTTTTTCTACTGTCCAGTCCCTTAGCTGCAACAGGGTCAAGAGGATGGAGGGAAGGGTGGGGGTTACAGAAAGGGTATTGTATTACACAAACCCCAAAAGGTTTCGGTTACAGAACGTATATTGTCCATGTCTGTTGGGCTTGTGAAGAAGTATCAAGTTCACCACATTCTCATTTAGGGACTTTGATCCTTTCAGTTAAAAAGAAGCTGCTGAGAATTACTGTGCAGAGCAAAGAAATGAATCAGTTGTACTCTCTCACCCGGCACTGAGGAATGCCAATATTTCTGTTAGCCAGCCCAATCCTAGGGAGATTTACCCAGCTGCAGAGAGGCTGGAAGGGGCTTAAGTCTATCAACACAACCACAGGCTCCCCCTCCTTTCAGAAGGGCTCAAGCACCTCTTGTGCTGCCTGACTTTCAGTGATGTGGAGCCCTTTACACGTCTCTGGGTTTGAGTATTTTTGTGCTCCTTCTGCAGCTAAAGCAGCCATGGGAACAGCAGCCACGACTCGTGTCTTCTCTCCCAATCCCCCCTTCTCTAAGTTATCTCTGATACCCAGGTATTCCTGCCTTGGTAATTTATTGGTCAGATAAAAATACACTTGGAATCACCACTGCAGTTCTCTGCTGCTCTTTCCTGTTGCTCTGAGAAAGGCTGACACATCTCAGTGACTTTCATTCTCCCAGAAAGCATGAAATTCTGTAATTGTCTTTTCCCATAGGAGTCCCTGTATTTTTTGCTTGAAACATATTTATGCACATACTGACAATGCTTGTTTTGGGGCTTTTTTCCTTGCATTTACATTGGTGATCTTTGTTAATCTAATTTTCATGGCCTGGCTGTGATGTGCATGCTGGCATTGCTAAGTCAGGGAGACCTTATTTATATATGGGGCTTTTGTCTACATGTACTAAAGTAAGGGAGACTCGGAGCCATCAGGTGTCTCAGGGTCCGTGCCTGAGCATTATCCTGGAGCCACAACCTACCAATGACCTAGTCAGGGACAGAAACTGCCAGAATACAGAGCATGGGAGTGTTGGATACTGGCTCTCCTTTTGCTGTGAAGCAGCCTGTTTCCTCTGGGCCCCCCCTGACCAGGACACAGGTCTGGACTTTGCTGCATGTCCAACTGCAGGGTTTGATCTGAGTTTCAGAGATTCCTTTCAGTATTCCAGGATCCCAGGGAGCAGTCACGTGGAGCTCAGCTCTTCTGTGTGAAGTGATGCTCCCATGAATGGGGTCAGAAAGGACCCAGAAAAGCACCATGAGGCGTTAACTGATTTTTCAAGGGGCTCTGTTTCATTGCATTAGCAATTTTCTACAGCATTAAGCAGTTTCATGGTACATTGTACCATGCTTGAGAGGGGACACAGTCTATTTTCAGCCCAGAGAGGTGACAGATTTTAGACATCAAGCATCACACTGGACTGGGAGACCAGTAGCAGAGCAGCAGCCATCTGCCATGAGATTTCCAGTTCACCAGAGCTGGTCTCCCCTCTCAGATCTGCAGTCCCATCAGAGCCCTGCTCCAGCCTTTTGGCAAGCTGCTGCCTCAGTGCCTGGGAAAGTCCACATCTTCATTAATCACTACCTGGGCCTGTCTAACCTGTTCTCTCACCTTGCTCCTTTCCTTCATCCTTTCCCTTCTTTCTTCCTTCTTACCTTTTCTCTTTAGACAGTCTTCATCTTTTTCTCAGGGAAATTATCCAGAGATACTAACAATGAATAGAATAGCTTAGACAATTGTATGGACAAGAGCTTCCCTTTTTACATGACAAATATATGTATTTCAATCACTATTTCCAGTTAAATTTAGATTTCCACTTGTCTCTTGTGTCCTGTCACTGGTCACGAGAGCAGAGATTGGTACCTGCCCCACGGATGGAGCCCCATCGGTGCCAGCCTGGTGTCACCCCAGCCACTGTGACCCTTTGTACCTGGTCCATGAGCCAGTTGCTCACCCAGCACATCACATGGCTGTGAGATGGATAGTTTGTTCAGAAGGATAATATGAGAGTACCAGAAGCTTTGCTAAAGTCCCAACAGATTACATCCACTGGCTTCCCCTGGTCATCTAGGTAGGCTATCCTGTCACAGAAGGAAATCGAGTTTGACAAGCAGGACTTTCCCCTCATGAAAGTCTAGCTGTGACTGATAACTGCATTGTACTCCATGTGTTTTTCAATACCTTCCATAATCATCTTTGCCACGGTTTTACCAGTAAATTCTACAGAGCAATAGAAGGTGGCCTTTTTTGTTAATCTACAAAAATTTTCATAAATTGTCAAAGGACATAACAGGCAGCCCTCCCTTCTCAGCCAGATAAAATCTCAATAAAAGAATACATTAAAAGTCATAGAAAAGCATATGTGTGAAGGAAGAGCTGTTCGCTGGAAAGGGACACAGATAAAAAATCCCTGGAAATGTCATAATGCCGTGTTTGTAGATACAGCTGCAGCCCTATCTCTAAATTACAAGTGATAATGAGGTGTAAAGATTTTATCAGATACCTGGCCGGCTCAAAGACCTTTATGTGTTGGCTGGTGTAGTCTCATATTAGGTGGTAGGAATTCTGTTTTCTTTTCTAAGTGGAACATCAGATTACACAGGTCTTATTTCACTGCTGATTGCAGTCACCCACTTAACATCTTGACAGATATTCAAGAATGGAGCAAGGCTGGTGGTGCTGCTGAGTGAGGTGCACATCCATCCATCATCTGCTAGCAGATCACTTGGAGGGCCAGGCCTCATGTCGTTAGCCTGCAGCACACCACAACTTGGTGGCTTTTTTTTTTTTTAACTCCTGCTAACTAGGTTTCTCAACAATTTTGGGAGGGCCTGTTAGCTGTCACTCCTACAAACAAAAACATCAGCTGAAACACCCTTGGCCAGAGCTTGAGCAGCACAGTGGGGGTTTGATATATTTTCTGGAGATTACACAGTTGTGTGATGTTTTAGCCCATTTGCATTTGCACAGTCTGTGTATCCCCAGCAGCCTCCAAGGGCTGTGTTTCCTCTTCACAGCAGCAGGATTCCTGTCACCCACTGCGCCATCCCCTGAGCTCCCAGCCCAGCCCTCTCTGCACCTCCTGGGGGTGAGGATGGGCTCCAGCTGAGCCCCTCTGAGGGCACAGCAGAGAGGATGAGGGCAGGACAGTGCTCCCAGCAGCCACAGCCCCAGCACGCTGCCGAGGCCGTGCCACTGCTCCCATCTGTGCGCCAGCAAAGGTGCCCCAACGACAGCCTCTGCCTGGGATCTGACCCCTGAATGGTCTTCCTGCAAAGCTGCTTTCCAGAAGGGTCTGGCTGAGGAGATCTCCGACTCCAGGTGACCTCCACACCACCTCTCCTGGCAATGGCAAACCAGGTGCCCAGCAGTGCTGTGGCCCAGCAGTGCTTCAGACAAGTGCAGGGCAAAACAAGGGCCTGAGAAGGACTTTTGCCCCACTGAAAGAAATAGGGCACTGACAGTTTCTCCCTAGATGATGGTCTGTGATCTTGTAACTCAGTAAGTTCAGAGAAAAAATCGGGCTTTATTCAAGGAGAATTTATTTAGGGGAAAGATTTGAGATGAGTTGTAGATGTAACCAACGTTTGCCGCCACGGCTGAGTACGGCACAAGTGGCAGAAGCACCTCTGTTACCACGCTGTGAGAGGCACTGCAAACCTCTGCATCAGTAGGAACCTCATCCAGAAAGCAAACAGGTTGGCCAGCCCAACACTGAAGCATTTTGCGAAACACAAAGCTGAATGTTCCATATTCATTCATTACTGCTTTTGGCACCTCTCCTTTGTGACTCCTTTGTCATCTTTTCTACTTGGTTACATTAAAAGAACTCCCTTCAACTTCTTTAATGTTCTTAAACTCATAAACCACAAAGCATATTCCAGTTCTGTCAGCCTGTGAGACGTATTACACAAACTGGACTTGTGTTCACCTCTGCTGAAAGACAGAAACAAATTCTTCAGCACTCGAGAAAAAGAATCATTGCTTGTCGACATGCCACTGCGAAGTCTGACTTCACTGGGCAACAGAGGAGAGTGACGTTTCTCTCTAACACTGTTCTCTGTGAAATAGCCTCTAACAACAAGGGATGGATTCATATGCTCTCTGCCCAGGTGAAATGGTTATCGCCCTGTCTGCTTTCATCTAACAGTGCAAAAATGTCTTCCCTTCTATTTGGGAAACACTCAGTGAAATCATTAAAAGCCATGGATGAAACCATATAAAATAGATTTGTATTTTCTTGTCCCAGAATACTTGACATAACAAAGGGGGTATACTCCTTAATGTAAATAGATCACACTTGCACACCACTATTCTAAATAAATCTGGGGCTAATGTAGTTTATGAGATACACTGAGGAGGTTAAATTGTTTCTGAGTAGGTGGTTAATTAAAGGATTTATTTTGCAGTTGCAGAGGACCCATAACTCATGAGTTACTGCACAATAAAAGTGTTGTAGATGTGTAAAATAACACCATGATTAACTCCCCCAAGCCACTCCGCCCCACACAGTTTTGTGTGCCCCTTCATTCTGCCAACGGCCCCAACCCAAAACTCAACCACACTGTGGCTTGGGATTGGGATTGTTGGTAGTGGTGGGCCTGGGTTTTGTTTTGGTTTGGGTTTTTTTAATTGAAATAGATGCATCTGCTCAAGTGGTTGGCTCAGGACTTCTGTGAGCGACAGAAGAGGAAAAAATGTACATGGAGGATTAATTACCAATCACAAATGGCCTGGAACAGAAGAGAGAAACAGCCAGGAAAGACTTTTTAATATAATAACTCTCATTCTGTTTCTCTCTCAAAAGGCTCCTGAGGAGCTGTGAGCTGCATGGTGAAGCTTCCATCATACAACACATTGCACTTGTGTTTGTTTGGTAAGGTCAAGCAGCTGTTTTACCATTTCCTCAAAGTAATCTTAATATTTAATAGAAAGTGACAAAGAGGAAGTGTGAAAAAACACAACATGGTTTTCCTTTTAGTTAAAACTCTGTTCATTTTGGCCCATATTAAAAAAATGACTTTCCTATATATTTAGCCCTCTAAAATCCATGCCATTCGGCTACCAGCATTAATGATGTTAGGATGAATTATACAGAGAAATCAAATTTTCCGTAGCATTTGAACGCCATTAAAATGCCAAACAATAAACTACCAGACTGCAAATTAGATCACTGGAAATATCAAACACATTGCGGTATAAAATCCATAATTGCATTTAGCGCTTTGGCTCCCAGGGGACAGGCTGCTAAAGATCATCACCGTGCCACATATGAGAAGCTATTGACAGAACGATAAAAATCGACAGGCTAACCAAATAAACACCGCAGGCTTCATTAAATATTCAGCAACTGAAATTTGACTATCATGTGCCTTTTTTCCCACTAGATGTGTCGTGCTGCAGCGCCCGGGGTTCCGCGGCGACGGCGACGTGGGCGGCTGTGCCCCGCAGGGCGCGCGGGGCACGGGCAGCACCAGCAGGTCCTGGCGCCATCAATAAACACACTGCAGCCCAGACAGGGTGATTATTCTCCTGAATACATTATTAGTCTTGGCCCCAGGAATACCTCCGAAGACTTTAATTAGAGGAAGCGTAATATCTGCGAAAGTTGAACGCTCCTGCTAGGAGAACGGGGACGTTTTGTCCCTAACGAAGCTGAGCACTAAATGGCCTCCTCCCCAGCCCCTTCTGCAGGTGGGTGCCTCAGCAACTGCAGGAGCCTGCACACCCTGAGACAGGAACGTGCCCAGCTGCTCAGGCTGGCCAGGACTGCAGTGGGCACCCGTGTCTGAGGAGCACAGAGCGTGGTGCCCACCCCACAGCCTGACCCTGAGGCCAGGAGGCACCGTGGGCACAGGCTCTGGGATGCTCATCTCTGCCTGGCTCTGACCTGGAGAAGGGTGATCTGCCTTGTGTAGCTCTGTCTTTCACATGGTAGGAAGGACACAAAGAAATAAGTGTCCCTGGCAGAAGACAGGATGGCACTAAATTTAAATTTTACTAAACACTTATTTTCTGCTGCTTTCTTGGATCACTCGCTGGCAGGAAGAGCACTTTTGTAGCTTAAACACCCATCCTTTCTGGTGACAGTGAAAGAAATAGAGCTACAGGAGAGTTGGTACAGGCAGAGGGCACAGAGCCACGCCATGTGCTTGTGGAAGAAAAAGGAACCCAAGTAAACTCGGGGTGCCCCAAGGAGTTCTAGAGCCCAACAGACCCAGCCTGACCAAAATGGTGAGAGACTGGGACCTGGAACAGAGCTTGCGTACTACATTGTTTAAAATATTTAAAATATACTGTTGTATTTCTCGAAATTACATTGAAGGTTTCAAATCCTGGAATTAGTTCCCACAACCCTGTCAAGACACATTTTTGCCTGCTTGCATGCTCGCGCACGCAGAGTGGCACGCTTACTGCTGCAAGAGAAAAGAAAACAACAAAAAAGGCTGCACGTTTCCTCACTCTGTTCCTACAGGCCTTGAGTCTGAAATTAGAACAAATAAAATGTATAATGCATGCTCTGGAAGCACCCAATAGGGTTATAAGCAGCCATTCCCTCTTCATGGAGAAAAAGTTTATGTAAATGACTGATGACAGTGTTATTGTGTGAGGAATATCAATGGAGTAATTACAGTTACATAGCTTGCTGCTGCACTGCTGCTCTAAGCCTGTGTTAATTTTTCACACCACTCCCCTGGGAAGGATCGCAGTGTGCTCCTAAGAGCAGAGCTAATAATCGGAGCTCTGAGCCACTGCCGCTGAAACTAGCCCCAAGGTCTTTCTGAGCAGACTGCTAAACACTGCCTGTCTCCCCAGAGAGAAGAGAACAGAGATAAAATGATTAAAAACTGCCAAATTGGACTGGCAATCACTTGGCTATACTGTCAGCCCAAGACAAGACAAATCTCAGTTATTTTTCCTTTTGTGAGCTGGAGAACAAGGCCAGCACAAAGCAGCACGACTGCTAGCAGAGCAGTGGGCTGACCACGTTCCAGGTCCTCTCCACTTCTGTGTCAACATCTACAGGCTCAAACAATACGTTACTGATTTTATTTACCACCAGCACAAATCCAGAAACTGAGAAAACCAAGTTCTATTTAGGCCTACTGGGACACTTACTAAAAGTCAATTCCACTTGTTTGATCCCAGGAATAATTTCAGAACAGAGCAGACCTCAGACCCAATAACTACATCTTCCTCCATATGAGCTGTTCTTTGAGGTTGGATACTGCTGGCACCATTTGTCCTGACGTTTCAGAGAAATGACATATTCCTTCCAGCTCTACACAGGGAGAGGCAGCACGAGGATTAAGTGACAGAATACATGTTAAATGTGTAAATTAAAGTAAAGGCACTTTTAAAGACTCAGGTGAGGTATCCACACCTCAGCTGTGTGAACACTGTGAGACAGCCTTAAGCCACAGCTGATGGTCAGGAACACAAGGTATCACTTCCTACAGGCTTGGAAGAAATACTCCACACCAAAAATGAAAAGTAGCCACAATCAGCCTATCGACTAGAAACCAGCAGCCCACATAAAGCAGGCTTGCAGTCCTGACAAAAACCACCTCACAACGGTGCATACACCTTTCTTGGCGAGAGCAGCAGCCAGAGTGGCTCTGGAGAATCCCATTGACCTTATGCATGGCTGGTCCAGAAGCCCTGGACAAGCTAAATTTCCTGTGCAAAACCCATCAAAATCAGTCAACATCGCCTCATCCCTGTAAAGGGGCAAAAGTGTGATGGCTAGGGACCTCCTCTACTGCCCATCACAGTATTTTTAGCTTGAGTTCACTGCATGAAATCATAAGTGCAGGTGTCAGCATTTGTGTAACCACCCAGCCAGACCCTTTTCCAGAGTCCAATTGTCAAGTGGCTCATGCATATTAATGACAAAAGTTACACCAGTCTGAACCTGGGGCTCCCCAGCCTCCTCCTGTCCATCCACAGAGAGGAGAATGACACAGGGGCTTTTTTCCTATACCCCACAAATTTCTCAAACATTTGTTTGCGATTAAACCATTTGTTTGTTATTAAAAATACTTCAGCTAATACCCTTTTGAAGCAAGAGAAAGAAATCTGGCAAGATTGAGCACGAGCAGCTGGCTGGAATAAACGGGCTACAGCAGGCAACTTGCTCTGATAAATCCTTCGATTTTTTCAGTTTTCACTGAAACATCAATTGCCACGCCTGCTCCCCGGGTATCTCATTTACAGGACAACAATTGGAGTTTCACAGGGATTAAAATGACCCCTGTCTCTGTTTCTCTCTGGGTCTGTGGCAATGCCCCGGGGCAGGGCTGCCAGGGCACCCACACGTGCCTGGGCACCCCAGCCCCTGCAGTGAGGGAGCAAACCCTGCACCTGGGGCTCTGCCAGCCCCCAAACCCTGCCTGGAGCTGCGCCCTAAACACGTTTCATGCACGAGAAAACCAGGGTTTGGTCCTCCACGTCCCAGCAGAGCTTTGGAAACAGGACATTTAAAAACCTGCAGGGGAAGGAGGGAGGGAAGCAAAGCGCCCCCACCCCGGGAATTATTTTACTGTTTCCATTTCACAACGGTCCTGTTAAAATGTTTTTGCTTTCACCTCTCCATCACGTCTGGGGATTCATGCTGAACCAAGGGGAATGCCTGCAGCAAGCGCTCCCTTCCCCATCCCCGAGAGGGATGGGTGAGAGCCAAGCCCCAGGGCTGCCGGGGCTGGGGCACACGGGGACACCCGGGGCTGGAGCCCCCACACCAGGGACCAGAGGCCCTGCTGGGCTGGGCAGCCTCTCCCCGGCCGGGCAGCCTGCCAGGAGCTCACCCTGCACTGCTGAATCAAAGCCACATCTGAGGCAGAGTACCCTCAGTAACTGAATAGGTTTTCGTTTATTTCACTGGTAGCTCATTTTCAGCTGATTGTTTCTGACCTGTCTCAGGTCAGAATGCCTTGTAGTTCTACCACGGCTCACTCTGGCTGTGTTGGAAAAGCCCCATCCCTCTGTACAGCTTTGGTTTCCATCAGACTAAGGTAAACTGAATCCTTTCACCTATTCCAAAACTGATCTCACACAGAGACCAGACACCACGACACCAAGCTCTGCAAAATCACATTTATTACCTCCCAGTTATCTATCAGTTAAAGCAAACATTTCCTCTGTAAAAGAAGCTGTTGGGGAAAGTCTCTACAGTACAGCCAGGGATGATACGGCCACATCTACAACTCCTTTACCCTCAGCTGGACACACTGCCATTCAATTAAAGAGAAAATATTCAATTACAAGAACCTAAAAAGGCATGGACTTGCAGCCTGGAAAAGTTTAAGTTGCTGGAGCTGCCTGCAGGGCCTTTGTGCATTGGAAATGCTTTGGGCTGCTGCAGCTCAAGGATAGTAAGGCCAGTCTTTGTGGATGTGACACAGCCCAGATGGACATCCCTCACCTCTTTGTCTTCAATGTAACACAACCTTGCAGCCAGCTGACAGACATTTTCCAGTGTTAACAACATGGGCTTACTTACTGCGTTTGTTTCCTCATTTCCAATCCTAAAAAAAAAAAAAAATCACTACAATCTTAACTTTGGTACACAAAAACACACCTTTTCCACACACTGAATACATAGCCAAAGCACACCAGAGGCATTTCACTTAGTTATTGTGAGCAGAGAGTCATATTGTAAACAGAAAAACAACTTTCTACTTCAGCTGCTCTAGATCCAGATGCTTTCTCTGTTCTGCAACACTCCAGACACTTATGATTAAACAGAACATACCAGGTATCACAACTATTAAACTGTTAGATACAATTTACAATGGCAATAACCCCCTTGTCGTTGGTCCTTCCTAAAGTTAACCAGAAGTTTGTCAGATATTTAACAGCTCATGGAGCAAACCGAGTTTGTGACTGGTTTCACAGAAGTTTGGCCAGTTATTCCTTAAAATCATCAGCTTTTGGTTTAACTCAGTTTGTCCAAGAAGGCAGCAGACTGGCCTGAGCGAGGTACTTCCCTGGCCTCAACTGCACCAGGAGATGCAGGGCACAGCTTTGGCACAGGGTGAGGTGGACAAGGGTGGTAGGACCGGCCAAACAAAGAGGAGAACAAGCAGTGGTGTCCTCATTTTATAAGAAATTCAATAACTTTGCTAGAGAAGTACAAACCAGGAAAGCTGACAGTGCTCATTCAGTGAAAGTAATGAGGTTTGACAGATTTTTCTCAAGGATCACAGGTTATAGGCTCCCCTACTCATCAGAAGCGAGATGTTGTCAGTGTGGGTGTCTATCTTTCCCAGAAAATATGAACAATTTTAACAAGTGAGAGCATGTTGAAGTCATCATAAAGTTACTGTCATTTGTGTCCCTGCTAGGGTGAGCACTGAAAATGCAAACCAGCCTGGCCTCAGGACACCCACCAGCATGATGCAGCCCTGGGAAGGATCAGCAAAAGCCGAAGATGAGAAAATGATCAGATTAACATTTTCTCACTACATGCCCCCAAGCTGAGCGTGTTGCCTGCCACCTCTGGCTAAAATCACCCGGAATTTAGCCCCAAGCTTCCCTGGATTTTTAGTTTAGCAAAGGATCCCTGGGCTTAGTAATTCCACCAGATGATAAGAGCAGTTTACAAAACGTCTAAGCTTTTCTATTTCTGGAGAGCTGATAATTTAGGGCTTGACACCACGTGCAGGTCTTGCCTGAGCAGGAACCCTGCGTGGTGCAATCGCTTCCTGCTGCGAGGGCACAGTGTCTGCACCGAGGCTCACAGCTGACACCGGGCTGGATCAGAGCCTCTCCGAGCCTTTGGCACACCCCTGCAGCCATTCCTCACCAGATCACTTTCTCTTTCAGTGGCATGACTGGTGTCAGTGTGTGAGCCGGGTATTTTGATTTTGGAGTGATCTGGGAGGTGCAGATTTTATTATGCTAATGAAATAAGAACACAATAGTCCTCTGGAGCATGCAAGCCAGAGGCCAGGGGCAGCGCTAAAAACTTCTCCCACAGGAAAAACAGATACAAGGCTGGCTTTGAGAGTGGGCGTCTTCTACACTAACCACTGCATTGTCAGAAACCACAGCTGTCCACCACATGAGCGAGCTCAGACAGGCTGCCTCGGGCGTGCTGACAGGTCAGTGCCTGCAGCCTGCTGCTCCCTGCAGCACAGGGCAGCTCCCCAGGCTCTGAGCTGGCAGCCCAGCACCCCTGGGGACACCAAGCTGGTCTCCCTGCCACATGCGGGGCACCAAGCTGAGCTGTGCCAGAGCTGCCCTGCCTTCCTAAAGGCAAGGGGCTGAAGGGCCTCCCTGGGCATCCCAAACACAGGCATTTCCACACACTCACTTCTGTCTGGCACTTTTACACGTGGCAGTTTGTACTGGTGCCTGTCTGGCAGCACAGCATCAACGTGAGCCTGCAGAGCAAACCCCTGCACAATCCCCTGGCTGCCCCAGCGTTTGGGGTGCTGTGCATGACCCTTCTCTCAATCCACTGTTTGCCCTGTCATGCTCTTACAGTACATGCAGAACAGCTTGGATCTTCCAGGAGAAAAAAAAAAAAAAAACACACACAACAAGCCATTATTAAAATTAGTTTAGTAAACAATAATCAGAGGAATAGTTAATAAGCACAGCTTTGCTGTGTTAAGTAGGAAATTAGATCCACTGCCCCATTACTATTTTGAGTGAGAAAGCAATGATGCCTTTAATTATGCATAGTCTGCTTTATTTGAACTGTGTTGGCTGCTGTGAAGGAAATAATCAATGTAAACGCCTCCTGAGGTCGCTCCTGAGGCAGCCGTGAAATGAACTAAGTGAGCAGAGCCGTGTGTATAATCATATCAAGCAAATCCCCAGGTACCAGCCTGAGAAACACACACATATGATTTATACACTCTCCACAACTCAACACTGACACCCCGAGCCATTTTAACAGCAGAGCCTGCACGTTGCTCTGAATTCTTACCTACACATGACAAGTCAAATTTTTGAAGCTGGGATTAATCCTGTGCATTTTAAAATTAACACAGCCCACCCTGAACTCTGTAGGAATCCTACTTGATTAGAGATTGTGGAACTCAAATCATGTTTAAAACCACTTGGTATTCTAGGGACCTTAAGCAGAATTCCCCGAAGAATTTCTGCACACTAAAGTTAATCTTCAGGAGAAGTCTAACATGAAATAAAGTTTAGAACCAAACTCTACTGTAGTGAGAGGGGCAAGATTAAGCCTGGAGGAGTTATCTTTTAATTTCTGTATTTATTTAATAGCAAAGTTTTATTTGAATTTGTTTACAAAGCTAATCCAATTTTTGTTTGTTGTTTTTCACATTTTTGAGTTCAAGCAAACATTTTAATTACAAGTGTCCATCTTTGGAGTTAATTGGCAGAACCTGTGTTGTGCCACGAAGGAGAGAACACAACACCCAAAAGAGACTTTCTGTGTAGGTGCCTTCACCAACCACCTTCCTGTGACTGAGGTGCCCTGGTAGTGTCACAGCTCACCCCATCCCTCCCCAGGTTTCACTTCTGTGGAAGCTGCACCAAGAAACTTACTTTTAAAAAGGGGGGGGAAAAAGGGAAAAAAGGGACACTGTGTTGTGATTCAGAGGATCACAGCTTGCAGGGAGACCACAGTGTTCTCATCACACCCAGGAACGGTGGCTGGAGCCTCTTGCTGTGCTGCAGGAGCCCACCCTGCTGCAGGGAGCAGCACACAGGGGGTCTGCACTGCTCACCCTGCTGCAGGGAGCAGCACACAGGGGGTCTGCACTGCTCACCCTGCTGCAGGGAGCAGCACACAGGGGGTCTGCACTGCTCACCCTGCTGCAGGGAGCAGCACACAGGGGGTCTGCACTGCTCACCCTGCTGCAGGGAGCAGCACACAGGGGGTCTGCACTGCTCCCACCGCCCTGTGCAGAGCCAGGAGTGCTCTGCCCCCTCTGAGCTTCCCCCGTGTGACACCTGCATCCTCACACATCTCTGTCCTGCTGAACTTCCACACCGCTGTTGCCCCCCACAGAATAAAGTTTCCCATGCAAAGCCTCCTGCTCCAAAAAGCCCGGAGGGAAGGGTTTTCCCTCAGTTAAACTGCCAGGGTTTGTTCAGCACAGTTCCCTGACATCTTGTCACTGCCAGGGCAGGAACCACGTCACAGCCACACTGAGGTGTCCCAGTTTGAGAGGGGAACTGGGAAACTGCCCCGTTTGGGAGGCTGTGCACAGACATCTGCTCCCCACCCCACACACGGATTTCTGCAGGTCCCTCGCTCGCCCTAAAGGGAGTTTGATCTTCCACTGAGACGTGCACTGGCGTGAACTTCACCCTAAGGAGTTAAATCAGCTTTTGCTATGGAAACTCACATGATAAAAATAGACCCTCCTGCTCTACAGGATCTGTACTGTGTGTGATTTAAAGGCCCCTACTGAACTACCCTGTGTGGTTTGTTTTGTTGCACAAAAATCGTATTTGTCGAAAATTCCTTTCTTTCCCCAAGATTCATTTGAATAGGTGATGCTGTATTGGTCACAGAGGAAAAACACAGCCTCCTTTTCCCAAATGTAAAAAGAAAGCTTATGCTTCTTAGCATTTTGCCTAAAAATAAAAGTTTTTAAGGAGTAAGAGCATATGGTGGTTCATAACTTTTATGCAACCCATCCCTAAGCTTGCTACCATAAATCTTTTGACAGTAAGTAAGTCTGAATAGAGGTATCCAAGATCACAAAGTAGTATTTTGCGTGAGTTCAGACTTTTCAAGTCTACAATCAAAACAGCTATGTCCAAAACATGCTAAAAATTTCCAACAGGAGACTAGGGGCTATTGTTTGCATTCTTTGATGGATTTGGCTATTTAATGCTCTTAAAATTGAAACACTGTAATGGTGATTCTAAAAAAATGTATTTACCTTCATGTTTTCTGAGAGTTGGGTAGACACAGATTTAGGTACCAGGACCTTTTATAAAGATTATTTGAAATATTGTTGATTGATTTTAGTTTAAAGGTTTTTTACAGAAGGCTGTTCTGGTCATCTGGAAAGGCACATCATCCAGTCACCACAGGCAGGAACAAAGCAGCTGGCATGAGCTCTGAGGGAGGCTCAAGGCAATGACAGATGGACTGTCACCTTCCTACCTGCCCAAGCAGCACTGTGCATTGGGGAGATGATCTTTTTGAGTAAGAGGCAGAGCATTTCTCATCCCAGCCTCTTGCTTCACCCCTCTGTAACACATACAAGACATAAAAGCCCAGTCTCAGCAGTTCTGAGCACCATGGAGTGACGCTGGTGCTGGTCTGCCAGCAGGACTGGGACCACGGGCTCTGCCCCTGTGTGCAGCCACGGGGCCAGAGCTGCCCCAGGAGCCTCGGATGGGTTTCTGTGCCACACACACAAAGCTGCAATAACCTGGAACTGCTGTCCCCTCTCTTGAAATCACACAGGCAGATCCCCAGAGCGGGGTGTGCTGGAGAGGCCAGTCTGCCTGCAGGAGCACAGGCACTGCCACCCCCTTCACCTGTGGGGCTGCACTGCCCAGGGGCACGGGGCAGTCCTACAGACCTCCCCCTCAGGCAGAACTTGAGGATCCCACAGCCATGAGCACATGTGCACAAAACACATCTGCACACACTCACATTTTCCAGCCCCTTAAAGAAAATAAATCGCATGAGCGTCGTGCATATTTTAAACTGATACCCTGGGGGATTTTCAGACCAAAAATGCCTTAACCAGAAAACTCCATGTTTTCCTTGCTCTCAAAAACTCAGAAGAATTCATATACAAACGATGACAAATGCTTCATTCAAACAGACAGTTACTCCCAGAGCAGAGGGAATAGGGCCAGCTCAAGTAGTTCGGATGGCTGCATGCAGCTAGGCCCTTTGCTTCAAGACCACAGGAATTGTTTATCACTGAGACTCTCCCAAGCTAATTGAAACCAGCCCTGACTTTTGAACCTGCCAGCACTAAAGAAACTTTAAGTGTTTTCTCCTACTGAGATTTGGCCTATGGGGACTGCTCATTGCTCACCCCTCAGTCATTTTCAGTTCTTTTTATTTCCACCTTGAATGAATCCTTGGACTAAAAGATGCTTAAACAATTCTCTGGTAAAACACTTCGTTTATATGACAATGAAATTTTGACACCATTTTGCTCATTTTGCATCTTTAAGGACACTGAATCCAAGTTTGGATTCATCATTAAGGACTCCTATTATAAAACAGTTTCAATAGTTTGGGTTTTTTTGTGGTTTACTTAACTTACAAATGTAACTTATGCGAATGACATTTGCACATACAGCATGCCCTCACTTAGGATTTTCACAAGCTCTTGGTAGCAAAAAATTAAGTAAGGAGTTGGAAAAACAGTCCAGTTAACCTGGAGCTGGTTTAATGTTTTCTGAAAACAAGCTGACAAACCTTTCCAGCCAAGGGCAGACCAGCCTGGTGTGTGCTGTACTGGACAGGTGTGCTGGCCTGCCCCAGGCAAATGGGGAATGAATTCTATCCAGTTTGTGTCTTCATTAGGATGCTGTTATAACAGGAACACCAGTGTCTAATGCTGCCCTCCAAAAAACCATTTTGGAAAACATTGCAACCATGATGCTCTGCTGCTAACAAGCAATCCACAGCCTTATCATTCACAGAGAAACAGATACAGGTCATAGCACCAGATTCTGGCAGCCTGACATCCCAAGCTTGCTTCCAGCCTTCCTAATTCCCTCAGGACACTGTTTGGTGCATCTCAGATTAAGTCAGGACAAGCAGGCAGGCAGCAGCACATTTATCTTCTCTGCAAACATCAGTTCCAAGAGAGATTCCACAGATAAGACAAGTTCATTCAAATTCATTCATCTGAGAATAGAAACCTAAGCCAAAACTAACACGCATTTTATGCTTATTTACAGACCACCAGAGACTAGAAGATTCACCAAGAAATTCACAGGTACCTTGTCTGCAGCAGCAGCAAAATGCCACAACCCATTCTCCTGGGAGGTTTCACCACACACCAGCCTGAAGTTCAGCCTTTCCCCAGGGCTCTTCTCCTCCTGTGGTCCTGCTCCTGGTGCCGAGCTGACCTTGGTCCATGCAGCAGCAAGGAGGGCACCCTGTGCCTGGTGCTGTCTGGACAGATGATCCACCTTGGTACCACAGCAGCCAAACTGCTGCAAGCCCACAGGCCCTGAGAAACACTTGCAGTGGGATCACAAAAGTAACTTCTCTGCACTCTTAGGCTTAGGCACGTTTATCTGCCCAGAAGCTCAGGGTGCCCTGAAGAGCAGCACCACCCTCGTGCCTGCAGCCAGTCCAGCCCTGCCCCCAGGAAACAGCCAGGGTGGAGTTGGCATTTTCAGACTTCTAGGGAACTTGGCAGCAGGTGAAGCCAGCAACAAGGAGCTACTGCCCTCACCTGTGCCTCTTGGGACAAGAGGCACAGAGGCTCAGGGAAAAGTAATAAAAATGGTTATGTGTTTGTCCCCAGCATGGTTCCAAGGTGCACTCATGATACTCTGCTGGATCCCTTGTCTAAAGTCCCTGCAAAGATCAGCTCCATCCCCGACACTTTGTGTATGTGGTACATTCACTGCCTTGGCATATGGAATACAATCGATGGCTTGGGAAAAAGAGGCTAATAAAGTTTAAACTTTTGTGTAGGTTGTCTCCAGAGGAACCTGTGCCCACGTGTTGCCAGTTTATAAACAGTCAGTGGCCAGGTCATGGCATAAGTGAACAAGGTAGTGATGATATCAATGAACAAGGGAGAAGAAAGCATTTTCTCAGTGAACAAGTCATGATCTTCCGTAGAGAAAAGGGCAATCACGGTGCTCTTCTTCTTGTTATGTACCTTCTTCCAACCTTGCCTCTTGAATGTGCAGCTGATGGTCCAAGGACCTCATCAAAAGAGGACACAGAGGAACCACACCTGTCTTCATGGGAAGGCCAGAGTAGAGCACACAGCGTATGGAGGGTGTAGTCATAGTGCTGACACACAGTGAGATGGTGTTTGGGTCTGGGGATTCTAAACCCTGAGACATTTACCTGCTAACACCAGGAAGATGGGAGGACTGTGTGCCTTTGAGCTCCATATGCCCTGTGACCCAGGCACTGCAGCAGGGACTGCTGGAGCAGGAGCTGGGGACACAAAACTGTCCACAGGTGTAACAGGCTCCAGTGAAAAGGGGTGCATGGGCTGGGCCATGTTCATGGGTATGGCTGAACCAGTGCCAGTCCTGTGTTCACAGTCAGGGTCCTGTCCTCTGCTCATGGACACCAGCACACAGGTTCAGACGAGGAGGCTCTTGGCCATCCCCTGCTCACCTCATGAGCACCTCTCCAACAGGCTGCCAGCAGTGCTGGTGCACATCAGCAGGAATTACAACTTCCAGGAGCTCTCCAGACCACAGAACCAGTATTTTCCACACATGCCAATACTTTCCAACTGTGGGTACTCCTTCTTGACAGGATTTGGGAATGCTTGGGGGCTTTGGATTCACTCCTGGAGCTGGAACAGCCAAGTCAGCACGGCACTGTGCCCAGGCTGAGAAATGTGGGGGTGTAAGAGTCAAGTTTATCTGGAAGTGGGACAGGGGGTACAACAGCTTGGGAAATGCTGACAGAGGCTGTTTGACACTCAACCTGTCCTGAGGAAGCTTCAGCAATCCTGCTCAGTATCATGCAGGGATCAGCCTGGCAGGCTCACACGTGCACACCAGTTATTTCCTCCAGGACTGAAGCAGCAGCAGCAGCAACATCCCATCAGCTTGTGTGTGGGAGCAGTCCCGGTGCCAGGGTTGATCCAAGTGGAGAGTCAACCCCAGCTGGCACCAGGCCAGCCTGTTGAATCCTCTCCTCACCCCACGCATCCCCAGCCTTCAGGAAGGGAAGAGCTTTACAGAGCACTCCTGCACACTGCAGGCACATCTGTGCCCAGTGCAGGGCTGCCACACCTCACAAGGTGCAGCACACAGCCCTTCCTCTGCCAAGGGGATGTGGCACCTTCATACCACGTGCAGACAGTTCCACACAGGCCTGAGAACAGTGCAAAGGGGCTGCTCATCCCTCCCTCGTGGGGCACACATTAATGTGTTATCTTACAGCACTGCAAAGAGTAATCAGGGCTCAGCTGCGTGGTCCTATGGAGAGGCCTTCGCCTGCAGGCTGCAAAAATGACATTTGTGGACTGCAAGTCTGTGGGTTGAGGATGTGGGGGACATTGGCTCTCCCCTCCCCTCTCACCAGCCTGGAGAGCAGCTCACCTGTGAGCCAGGGGGTGACAGGGGCAGGTCCCACCTTCACCCTCCCGCACACAGGTGAGTGACCGGGTGAGCACCGGGGGCTGCTGTGCTCGGGGTGGGCACCAGCGAGGACACTCACCCGCCCCAGGCCGCCCGGCCCCGTGCCCAGGCTGCTGCCAGGGGAGCCGGGCGCCAGCGAGCGCTCCGGCTGCTGCGGGAGGGGGGAGAGGGGGCTGCACCACCGGCTCCTCCTCCGGCAGCGCTTTAAGAGAGGATTTTGGCTGCCGCTGCATTTTGTGAGAAACCTGATCTTGTCAGCGTGCGCGGTGAGCTCCTGCATGCCTACCGCGGCGTCGGGCCCCGCGGGCCCGGGCGCAGCAGCGGCTCCCCTTGGCCAGCAGTCAGCTGGGAGCGGGCCAGCTCCTCCAGAGCGGCCGATGGCCCCGGCACCGCGGGGTCTGCCCTGGCACCCGTGCAGTGCTGCCCTGACACCCACAGAGTCTGTCCTGGCACCCGCGGCGTCTGTCCTGGCACCCGCGGCGTCTGTCCTGGCACCCGTGCTGTGGTGTCCTGACACCCACAGAGTCTGCCCTGGCACCCGTGCAGAGCTGTCCTGGGACTCACGGAGTGCCGTCCTGGCACCCAGGGAGTGCCATCCTGGCACTCATGCAGTTCTGCCCCAGCACCCATGCAGTTCTGCCCCAGCACCCGTGCAGAGCTGCCCCAGCACCCGTGCAGAGCTGCCCCAGCACCCATGCAGCACTGTCCCAGCACCCGTGCAGAGCTGCCCCAGAGCACTGCAGGTCTGGCACAAGGGAGCTGTGCCCGGAACGTGCTGCCCCTGGAGCCAACCTGACACCTTTGGATCGGCGCTGCTTTGGCCCGAACTGCTCACCTCCACCAAAACCTGCTTCTATTAATTTAAAACTATAACACAGCTTAATTATAGCTATTAAACGCTAGTCTATATTTATACTTAATAACAGCACCTTTACTGGGGGCTGGAGAGTTCACATTCATCTGACAGCCCTGCTCTGGAAGGTCTGAGCTGGATGAAGTTGCATAAACTTTGCACTAGCTTTGCTCTGCATCGAAGTAGATTTACACTACTGCCAGACAAAAATTTAGATGTAAAAATGGGAAATTACAAATCCAGCCTCTAAAAATCCCATCATAACACAAACCGAATTCAAACTCCTGGCACGAAATATTTTCTTTTAAAAATCCTTACATTTTTAAGCAAGAATCCACTCGAGCCCACGTGACTCTCGCTGGCAGCCAGCTTAGCACTGCTCCCTACTGTCAGTCCCAAACCCAACAGGAATTTACAGCCTTTCTCCCACTCAACATTGTCACCAAGCAAATTGCCGAAAATGAGCAGTGCTCCTCACCACAATTACTCTGTCTCTCTTTTGCACATTTTCCATGTTCTAACCCTTGTATTTGTACTCTGGTCATTATCCACCATAAGCACCCTGCATCCATGTGTTTCTCTAGACACCTCTGCTCCCAGCCATTCCAGCATTACTAAATGCACATTGTGAGATTAATTTTGAAGAATAAACAATAGTTTATTTGTTTTGCTTTCCACAAACACTTGTACAAGTAAAGCTCGATGGCCAGCCCACTTCAGAAACAGGATGCAAAAGCATATTGAAAACAACTGCTTTGAAATAAAAAGCCAAGGGAAATGTTTTCCCTGTTCCCCATTCACAGGAGACAGGGGCTGCTGCCCTAGCATCCCTCAGCAAGGGAGTCAGGATCGTGCCCTGCCTCTGGCCCTTTGCTTCCTTACACTGCAAGTCTGTGACTTGTCTGGAGGAACAGAGATGGTGAGAAAAAGAGAGAAAACTGCACCCAGGGTGACACAGAACAGCCAAAAGCCCACATCTGCCTGCCCAGCCTCACTGACACAGAGGATTCACTCCAAGGGGAGATTCAATCAGTTCCTACCTCTTGGTACAGCAACTGGCTAAATCCTGCACCTACCTGAGTTCTGTGGATCAGCTAACAGGACAGTGTACCCTTTGGGCAGGAGACCTGGCATCAACATTTTCTTTTTTATTTTTCCCCTCTGCAGCACCAAGATTTGGGTGTTTCAGCAGCATTCCAGCCCCTGCTCCCTACCCAGCCATCTCAGCAGGAACGCTAGCAGAGCTAAAACACAAGACAGCGCTGATCCTGAGCCGTGACTGACCCCAACTTGATAGTCCCATTTTTTTTCATGGAGGATTAATTCATAAAAGATTCCACAGTTCCACCTAAAGCTCCTTCCTCTCTGAATTTCCTCATGATGCAATCCATTGAAGTTTCAGGATGGCCTTTATTACAGCATATGCTGAGGCTTCAAATGTAAAGCAACATTTTGAAAAGGCAGCATCTGCCTGCAGGCAGGAAACCCCTTTTGTTGCCATATTGAACTCTTACACGTAGAGAGGGATGCAGTGCAAGCAGTAAACTCTTGATCTCCTCTCGAAAGTCTCTACTTTCACTTATCAGCCTGACATCTCACAGTGGGGCCACCTGAGCAGACATGGGGCTGGCTCCAGGGCTCGCAGACTGGAACCAGACCTCGGAGGGATGGAGGTGGCCGGCTCCCCGGGACCCTCCAGCACAGTTCAAAGTGACATGTTTCAAACAGCCCTCTCCTCCATACCCCATGGCCTTCAAAGCACAAACAGCTTTATTGCCTGGAGCACTCTGGGGATGTGCTCGGGGATGTGTGGCAGTCGCCGAGCCCGGACAGAGAGCTCGGCAGGGACCTTTGCATCCTGTGCTCCCAGGGCTGTTTGTAAACGAGTTTAAAGCGACTCCACTCTTTGATTTCTGACGTCCCATTTCTGCCAGATCTTTGCAGTTCTCTGTCAGAGCTCACACACAAAGAATTTCAAGCAGAAATACAGTAAACCCCCCAATTTTTAAAAAAAAAAATTAATAAATAGATAAATAAATAAAAGCTTCCCAGCAATTGGACTCTGAAGTTCAAGACAAAACTCCTCTGAAGTAGAAAATGAGTTAATACATAATTAGGGGTTTTCCCAAAGAGACTGAATAATTTATGGAAAGTTCCTGACATGTTCCTGACATGTTTGGTCCAGTTACACCTTTGCACAACATTAGGCTGTGACATCACAGCACCAAAAGGCAGTGTTTTCAAAAAAAATCAGTTATTGTCAAGCAAAGAGAGCAGAAGCCAGAGAAACTGCTAGACTGAGACCATTTTCCTAAATCACTGTTTTATAAGACGAAAAGGAAAACATTCCTAGCTGTGTGCAATGTGTGCAGAAGTCACAGGATCCCACTTGTAACAACTTTCCTTCCCCTTGTCACAGCTCAAATTAATGGCACTTGGGAGGCAGAACTGGAGTGCTCTGCCCAGCTCCTCCAGCGATTTCTTACACGGGCAGTTCCTAGAGCAGAGACCTACTCACCACTGGCCAAATATATCCAAATAGGCAAATACATATCCCATATCCAAACAGGCAAATTTTCCAATACTGATAAATGGATGAATGGATCATACTTTTTGCAGAGACCTGCAGGAAAACAACTGTCCTCAAACAATACGAGGGTGCAGCTCTGTGTGAAGACACAGACACTGTTTATCTAATGGCTGGAAAGTTTACAAGAAAACAGCAAACTTCGTGCTGTGGTTGTTGAACTGAAGTAGTACTTTACTAGAACCAGGTTTTTTCGGTAATTTTGCGGTTGTAACAACTATTTTCTTTACATACTGCTATAGAAAAGGGACTCTTTTTAATTTAATTGAAGACACTATCAAGAATAAATATACTGGGGCTTTTAATAAAAACAGTATGAGGGGAACATTCAAAGCTAAATAATCAGAAGCAATTTGTGTTCATGAGCAGAATGATGTGTCATTTTTTTTCCTTGCAATGCTCTGTACTGGATCAGTTTTGAGACTGTGGCAAACTTTAAACCTATCTTAAAATAATGAACAGCAGTGAGGGTTGAAGATAGTTTGAAAAATACACTGGAAAGAGAAAACATATGCCACAGAGTGTGGTGCAAAAGTCATATTTCATGCATGACTTTAGAGAATGTTAATAAGGATTAGAACCATACTTCAGCAGAATAACAATCAGTCAGAGAAGTGTAATTAATTTTTCTTTAGATCTCTGTTAGACAAAAATACAGGAGAGATAGTAAAGTTGCCTATAGATTTTGATCCAGTGAAGAAATACAGCCCTTAAATACTTGTTGCAATTGTGCACTGTAACTGCAGTGCAGTACATGACTCATTTGCTTTATAGTTGTTGATTTTATAATATCATGAATCCAAAAATATTTTAAAATTCAATTTTTTTTTTGCCAATAAATATGATTAAGATAATACATCCAAAAACATATGTAAGCTGTGTATGTGAGACATATGGAAAGCAGATGTGTTCTTAATTTACATATGACCTAAAAAAATCAGCTGATTACCAGAGATGGTACTTTGTGGAGCTGTTTTGGAGGCAGAAGCATTGCTGCTAGCTCAGCACCATTTTAAAGCAGGCAGCTTGCTTCTCTTGTGTCTGAAACCCCAAAGTCAATGCAGCAGATTGCATCCCTGGAACACTGATCATTTGGCTTCACACAGAACAGCCCAGAAATGGAAAACCAAGGTCATTTGTTTCTAAACACGATTGTTATTGAAAACCTCTTTTTAATATCTTAAGTATATGTTCCAGCATATGCTTACAGAACTCCAGTTATGCCTGTAACAACGCTCCTTCAACCATAATGACAATAAAGGCCACGCTCAGATTCCATCGTAAGCCCAGCGCCGAATGCCAAAGTCAAAAGGCAAAACTGTGTCTGTCCCACTGGTGGGGAACCACACTGAGCTTGCAGCCACCTCTTCCAAATTACAAAGTAAATTTTATCACAATCACAGATCATGGATGTGGCTTTTTAATTAAACCCCCTGGGACAGAAGTTCTCTGGGGGCGAAGTTCTGGTTTCATTTTTTTAGCTATAGCCAATAAGAAAACAATAACTTACCATCAGATACAAAAGGCCCAAATAACTTGGCTCTCAACAGCAAACACAAGCAAGAAGGCATGTTCCCATTCCAGTTAGCATCAGAAGTCAAAGCTGGGCTGCAAAGGGGAGCACCAGAAATAAGCAGTTCCTAAATTTTTTAAAGCAAAACATTATCTAGTCTTTTTCTCAGCAGAGGTGGTTCAAGTGGCAGGGGAGACTGCCGGAGCAATGAGACAGCTTTTCCAAAGCTCAGGCTAATTGAACACACCACTGATAAATAAACACACACTTTTTCCAGGCAGGCATTTGTCACAGTTAGGAAATTCTCATCCTTCTGCCAGGCTCCAGCTTGGCAGCGTCGGCGGGAACTGTTCCAGGCAGAGTTCCCCTGGCAGCAGTGCCAGGATGCAAACCTGCTGCTGCTGCCCTGCCTGACTCCACCGCAGCCCCTTCACCACCCCCTCCTGCTGTGGTGCAGGGCACACCCTCCTCCCAGCAAGGCAGACGTCAGGAAAACCTCGAAGAGCCTCTGCACTCCCCCAAGCCAACAGGCAGTTGGCTTTTTCAAAAACAAACAGCCAGTATTGTTAAGCTCTGTATCCTATTTTCTCACTGCAGATGTAACTGGAGATCTGCAGCTGCAGCAGTGGCTGCAGCACAGGCAGTGAGGTGAGCCCAGGCCCAGCCCCACTGCTCACACACTCTGGCAGCAGCACAGGACAGGGCTTTCCTCCATGGGATCAGGAAAAGGTGCCCAGGGTCACTTCCAGCTGTGCTGGGGTGACTGGTGAGAGCATGCGGTGCCTGCACCCATGCCCACCTCGGTGCTCAGGGTGGTCTCTTGGGCATCCCACTGTGATTCCTGTCTGGGAATGGAACCATCCTCAAGCCCCATGGCACCCCTGGTGCCTAAGCCCTGCACTGAGTCGGGTAGGGACACGGTCTCTGAGCAGCAGAGACAGCAGCACGCTCCCAAACACAACACAGCTGGGGGCTGCTGCTTCTCACCTGAGCATGAGACCAGAGGGAATCAGGGTTTGTTTCTCCAGCTTGGGCTCCACAGCCTACGCTGTTCTCCTGGTGCTTGAACATGTGTTCAGTACACAATTCTGGGTCCTTTTTCCCAGACCTGGGTGTCAGACTCACGCGCCTCTTTGGGCCAGCAGTGATGCTGAGGGATGCTTTGCCCTGGATGCAGTGCAGGTTCAAATCCCTGTGCTGGGCCAGGTGCCAGAGCTCCTGTCCACAGGGTGGGTGCTGCTCCCAAGGGCAGGAGCACCAAGATCAACAGCCTGGGACTGCACAGAGCCAACATGGCCAGTGGTCAGTGCCTAGATGTTTAGCAGAACTACTGCTGAGTCAGGATCCTGAATGATTTATCCTCCTCCTTCTCCTCCTCCACCAGTATTTTTCTTTCCTCATTCCAGAACCTGTCCTCCTTCCAGGAAATCTCTATCAGGAAAGACAATGGGACAGGCCGTTATTGTTGGACTCTTGTCCAAAAACTCTTGCTCTTTGGGCTCACCTCCTCTCAGAGAACCCTCCATGGGCCACTGTCAGGGCTGGCAGCACACACAGCCCAGCCCCACCACCACTGCTCTGGGTGCCCCTGCCCCTGCCACACCCATGGGGCAGAGCAGGAACTCATTTCCCAGCGGGAAATTACAATCCCACCCTGCTCATCAGGATTACCTAATGCAACAAGCACCAAGATTCTTCCGTGATAAACCCTAAAAATGCAATCCTGTGAGACGTGACAACATTACCCCAAGGAAAAAGGGCTGCAGAGATGACCCCAGCCCAGAGGCTGTTACGGGCATTTTCTTATCATCCTCAGGGACCTCGTGATCTGAAACATCTGCATTGTCTTACTCTGGTCATCATACCCACTGTCCTCTGAACTCCAAATGTTTCCTTTCTCTGCTGCTTGATGACTCCCTGGGTCACAGGACCTGGCTCACAAATCATTTCAGCCTTCAGAGGGAGCTGAGAGTAAGGCAGGGAGGCTCTGAAATTCAATCCCCAAAGGGGGGAGTTTTGTTGGGGTTTTTTTTTTTGGTTTTGTGTTTTTTTGGGGTTTTTTTTTTTTTTTTTGTCCAAACAAACGTTTTTTTTCTTTCAATGAGAATGCTGTAGCATCAAGTGCTGCTAATGCAGGAACACCAGCCCACACTCACTGTGGGTGAATGTTTTTTCCCTGTTTGCTGATCCTTTTGTTCAGAGAAGGGCAGGACACGTCAAGGAAAGCAAGAGGAGCTGTTCTGTGCAGCGTCAGGGCACACAGTGAGCCTTGGTTCCCTCCTTTATTTCCTACACCTTTCTGCAACAGACGTGTTCAGCTTTAGGGCAGGACACCCCAAACTGGCACCACAGCTGGAGGAGCTCTGAGGGGAGTGGTAAACAGCCCTCAGGTTCAAACCTGGGATACCAGCAGGATCTCAGATGCTTTCTCAAGTCCCCTTCTCTAACACAGACACAGCTTCATCCCACATGGCTTCTGCTTGCATTCAACACTTCAGATCTGTTAAACACTCAGGTATTTCAGTAAGGCTTTGGCCAATGCTTTGATTCCCTTTACAGTTTTACTGAACCTCCTCCCCAAGCTCGCCCTGACATCACACTGTCTGCTCAACTCACCTATCAGTTAATTGACCTGAGAAGTTTACAGACATTTATGGACTGTGCCAGCCCCACGGATCTCCAGGGTACATAATGCTCTGTTCAGCAGAGCACCTCCAGCCCTGTCTGTGCCGTGGAGGCCACAGCAAACTGACACCAGATTGCACTCCCAGGATCCCAGCAGAGCTGGCTGTTCAAAGCAAACATGCTCTGCTACAGGAAAGCCGCAGCTTTGCAGGTTCCTTTGCGTGCTCTTTTTAAAAAATAAGGTCCTGTGTATGCTCCCTTTTGCACTTCATGTTGGCAGCCAGTGGTGCTTGCAGTGGAAAAACAAACACAGGCAAAGCAGCAGCGAATGGCTCCACACACCCAGACATGGGAACGTTCCCGGCCGGCTCCTGGGGCAGCCTGGTCCTAAGAAGACATGGGAAGAAATTGTGTGTCCCAGGGATGAGCGAGCCTGGGACAGGCCCCAGCCTGCAGGAACCCCGGGCGGGTCGCTCTGCAAAGGACTTTGACATCTGCTGGAGCAGAGTGCCACAAGAGATGAAGCATCTGCCCAGGATGAGATGTGAGCACCCACCCGGGAGCGCCCACGAGGTCGCCAGGAGCCGGGGCGGGGGACAGGGAGGAGAAAGGGGAATTCCTGCAGGGTGATTTCTTAAAACATTTAATTAGCACTGACTTTTTACATCTAAAATTACTTTTAAAATGTGCATAGAGATGAAAAATACAGAGGAGCTGCACACGCCTTCTCAAATGGGGACTGGTGAGTAGTGCTGACAGAACCAGCTCGTAGCAGATGAGTTGGAGGAAGTTTGATATGGCTTCTCTGCCTGTGGTGCCAGGCTGGATGAAAAGAAAAAAAATCTTAAAACTTTCCTATTCCATTGCTTTTGATTTCAGCTTGAAAAAATATTTCATGCAAGGAAAAAAAGTAATTAATTGGACTATGCCCCAGAATGCAGCATTCTTTCAAAATTTCCCAGACTTCTGTTTCAAAAATCACAGCAACCAGTATAAACTTCACAAATCCACTGAGGAGGCAACTCTTCAAATACCTGTGGTTTCCCACATTTTCCAAGGAAAACAAAAAGATTTATAGTTTCTCATGTTAAATCTGAGGGGCTAAACTTTGAAAGATGTACTTGCCCACCTGCTGCACATGTATTAGTTCTAGCTGAAAAGAAGTCAATAAAAATGGAGAAAGAAGAATTTGCAGAGCTGGTTAAGGTAATAAGATTTGTTTCAGAGCATCTGATCTTTAGACTAACAGACTTCCAAACAGTTGGACAAGTAAATAAAGCACCACAGGGAACCGCTATTTGCAATAGGTTACCGCAGGGATATGCACAAAGGAATTCCTACAACTAAGAAAGGGCTGGAGCTATGAAACTTATAATACCAGCCCTGGGATCGATTGCTGACTTCTACAACATTGATCCTGTGCTTCTGAAAAGATTGGGGGTTTAGTTCCACTTACTCTTTTGCCTGGGTGCAAAGTTTGAAGAGGCTCAGTGAGACATTTCACTACATGATCTTACAGACACAACACAAAAGGAAGTATTTCCTTTAAAGGTCCTACATTCTTCAGAGAAATAAAAACGGAACAGAAGCAAAATGGGATAGCCTGTAAGTCGTCCTGCCATCTCTCTGGGGCTCTCCTGCCCTGCAGACACGGTTTCCCCGGGCAGGGCAGGGCAGTGCGTGGAGCAGGGCAGTGCCCCGGGCAGGAGCGGGGCCGCGGGCAGAGCGAACAAAGCGTCCCATGTCCCATGTCCATCCAGCACCAAGGGGGTGGAGGTGACACTCTTGTAAGATGCCATCTGATCAGAACTTCTTTTCTGTGCCTGACATGAATAAGGGGATTAGGACGGGGAGTTTCCGTGAGCTCACTCTATCGGACAAAAGGCCCCGAGGTTTAGTGTCACACTGCCTGATAAAAGTACAGGAGGCTGTCAATCACAGGCTCCTAGGTACTTGTGTCGGTGACATAATCTTATTAGAAGATAAACCAGTGAAATCCTTTTCATGATGAAAAGTTACGTTTAATTGCTCCTTGGCTTTTGTGCTTTTTCTCTTATTCATTTGTCCATTTAACTTTCTTAACGTTTGCTATTACAAGAATATAACAGCGTAGGGATGCCAGCCATCCCCACCACAGCCACGCTTCAAATACACGAACAGCCGAGGCTGCTGAGGGATGGTGGTGTCTGGGCAGGAACAGCACCAGTTGTGATCTAAACAGAAGGTCAAAAGAGTTACTGAATTAATTAGCACAAGTGCTCATGCACAGGGATAAAGTGAAATGTTTTGTCACTTGATTTAATACCAAAGAAAGCTGACAAAAAGACTAAAACATGGTAAAGCTCGGTCTCTGTACAACAAAGGGACTTTTAACATCCTCTCACAGGAGCAAATCCATATTAGCCTCAGTAGTGTCACTGTTTCACTTTCAAATTGCTTCTCTTCAGTTTCACGGAGAGGCAGCTGATGCTGAGAGCGTGAATCACCTGAGAATGAACCAGGAGCAGCTCCAGGGAGCCGGGATGGAGCACACAGGGCCGGGATGGAGCGGGTCAGGGCCGGGATGGAGCGGGTCAGGGCCGGGATGGAGCGGGTCAGGGCCGGGATGGAGCACACAGGGCCGGGATGGAGCACACAGGGCAGGGACCAGGGGAGCCCTGGCAGCACAGCACGGCGCTCCCCGGCCCGGGAAGGAGTGAGAGGACTCACTTCTAGGACAGGACAGGACAGACCTCGAAGCCTGGTGCAGAGGAGGAGGCTCCACTGCTGCTGTCCCTGGACACAGCAGCTGGGTCACTTGCACGGCTGTGCAGCCCCTGCATGAGCCTGCATGTGCATCTGCCCTGGACAACAGGCAGGAACCACGGGGTTTGGAGCTCTACCTGAACCTGACAAGAATTCCTTACTGCACGGGTGACCAGGCACTGGAACAGATTGTCCAGACAGAGTGTAGGGTCCCCCCCACTGAGGATGTTCCAGAACTGTCTGGATGCAATCCCGTACCACGTGCTCTGGGATGACCCTGCTGGGGTGGGGAGGTTGGACCAGGTGACCCAGTGGTCCCTTCCTGCCTTACCCACCCTGGGATTCTGTGAACAGCCAAACCCTGCCAGTACAGGTTCCTGTGCCCTAGACTGCCCCAGAAAATGCCCCTGGGAAGTAAGTGATCACTCCCCACACAGCCTGGGCACCTGAAGGAGCCCAGTTCTTCAACCAGTTGTGTGTGTAACTTGCCTTGTAAACTGCACTCCAGGAGATGGAGAAAAATTAGCCAACTTCTAAATGTGGGAGCACAGCCCAAGCCAGAAGCTTTGATTCTCAATATAAAGATTTTTAAAGCATCACATAATTGTTACAATTAATAAACTACAAACATATTTCAGCAAACAACTAGTGCCATTTAGTGCTATGGAGTCCCACTAAAACCAGGTTTATACAAAGCACCTGAGTGTCCATGTTATCCAAAGGATTTAGCTCCACAAATGTGAAATATTCAAAGAAAAAATGAATTCCATTCATTTTATACATACTGTTCTTTATTTTGTCCAAGTGCCTGTCAAACTGAAAACAAACTAGCACGGGGAGCTGAACTGCTTTGAGAAATTAAATGTGTAATTCTCTCCCACAACTCAGATGATCTTAAAGGAAGTAAGTCCTTCAGAGTTCTAGAAAACCACATTTTCATTTAAGGACTAACAAAAAAATATCTGACAAATGCCTTAATACTTTGCTTGTTTAGTGAAAGTTCACATGGCAGATCATAAGAGAAGGATCAGAATGGCTGATGGCAGAACAAAAGCAGCTGATAAATGTGATTTAACATCGGTTAAATCAGTGGTAGTTGGTGATTTAGTGAAGAGACAATTGTTGCCTTACTGTGGTACTGGTCACATGTCACTGGCATTCCACAAACACTTTATCAGTAGAAATCCAACTCCAGCTTTTGTGCAACATCTTATAAATTAATTATCTTACTTATTATTTTGTCCCAAAACAACAGTTTCTATATCATGGATATTTACAAAATCCTTTGTTACATTTTTGGATGTTTAATTACACTTCGTATCTGTCAGTCCTATGTTTGACTCTAGAGACTCCCATTAGTACACCCAAAAGCCTGTCAAAAATATTTGCAAACAGGTTATTTGCTCGGCACCCAAATTCCTCTGGCATTTTTTCTGAAATCAACAGGAGATGTAGAACAAGTTCAGCCCCTATCCTGAAATGGGTCACCCCCATTTCAGGGCTGCAGGGTGATCCATGGACTCAAACTCCTACAAATGAGCATTTCAAAGGTTTTGAAGCAGCAGTGAGGAAAGAACGATGGGTGAGCTCAGAGCAGAAATTTATTTTTACTGATTGAACTTAAGCAAATCCAAGGAACAATTAGGAAGTGCTGTCAACTAAAGCCTGAAATCTAAGCAAGTCGCCATTCAAAGCACAGTAGGCCCTTATAAACAGTTAATCCACGCAGCTGCAGTAGTTAAAGCAAACACACTGCCCTTCACTGCGCCATCAATTACACCTTCCCAGAAAAAATTACACAAACTTTGCAGGATTTTTCAGAGAGAAGATGGATTCTTTTGGAGACTTGAGGTCAAGGCTGGACTGTTTAAAGTATATTATTAACAAATAAACATTTATTGCAAAAAAACCCTATAGGCCTTTGGGGAGGAAAATTGTGTTATTTTTGGCATCAAATGACACAAGCCATTTATGACATGAATGGCTATCACCAACAGACTGATGAAATGGCAAATGTCTCCCACTTAACTTCCCTTGGCTTCCTGAATAAACTTTTTCAAACACTTTTTTCCTTCTGAAATGGCAATAAACTCCATGTAATTTTGGTTTTCTCTCTGTTATAGCTATTTCAAGATCTGTAGGTGGAAAGGGTTGAAGCTACTTCCAGATGGAAGCTGAAGACTCCCCAAAGACTGGTGAGGTGATGAAAATCACATTGTTGGGATCCGGGGCCGTGGATTGCCCTTGTTTGTGTGTGTTGCTGCCTGAGTGACAACGTCCAGTCAGCTTTTGGATGGTTGGGTGAAAAACCTGAGGTTTAATTGTGGCATCCAACACGCTGTAAGTTACAGCTCTTGTCACTGAATGTGTCCTCTACGCACTCAGACAAACCCCTGCCAAAGCACGAGCTGACCTTTTAAAGAAAAAAGCCACAAATGGGACAGGCTTCAATGACTCAAGACAACCGGTGTTCAGGGGACACGAATGAGGCCAAGACAGCGCACTTGCCTTGGGCCTGCTCTCCAACCTTTCTGCAGGACACTTCAGCTGAGAAAGCTCCACTACTGCTGGCCCCCCTGGGCCAGCTGTGGAGCACAGGGGGACCACAGAGCTCCCTGCACTGGCTTTGTCCCGAGGATGCTGCAGATACCGGCACGGCAGCACCCAGCCCTCCTGCCCCCTCTTGCTGCTGCTTCCCTCTCTGGGGAACAGCAGCAGGACGGGAAGGACGCTGCACTGGGCAAGACTTCGCTCCCTGTAATTGCTCTGGAATCCCTGGGGATTCTCCCACATTAAATTAATGCAGGCGCCATCATGGCTAATTTATTCTACACTCACAAAACCGTGCTGGGAACTAGCCCCAGCACGGGCTGCGAGGTGAGGCAAGACCGAGGGAGCTGCACACCCCAGAGAGTGCCAGCTCCCTGCAGCTCAGGACACCCCTACACGAGTTCAGCGACCCCACAAAGGTCACGCCTGCCCCTGCAGCCCCAGTGCAGGACATGAAGGAAAGCTGCTGCTGAAATACAAACTCTGCCTCCTCTGTGGAACTTTGTTCCCCAGCAGCTCCGGCCAGGAGCAGCCAGGGCGCAGCGGGAATCCCGGGTAGTAGGATCCGCCTGTTCCTCCATTACCAAAGGAGCTGTCAGTGCTATTAACACTTTCTGCTCCCATCAGCTGAACCGCTTGTTTGTTGCAGCTCCAAGCAGTGAGCCTGGCAGGTTCCAACGAATAATGCTGTGCAGAGAGTATTGCTGCAGGATTACGCTGCCATTTCTTCCCTCAAATTGTTTTACTCCATGTGTACTTTTGCACTGTTTCCACACTTAACAACAATCAGCTTCACTGCCAGTGCTAACGTCCATGTAGGGTCCCACCACACTTTCTGTATCAACTCCAGTGTGAGTGGGACTGACCCCTCAGGGTCAAACTCCACAGGGAAAACTTTTCTTATTGCCAGATGAAGCCCACCCCAAGATCCAACTGTGAAGACAACTCAGATGTTAAACTGCGACTTCTGCTTAGGGTGGATGAAAACCTTAGGCCTGTGAAAAGCCACATCCCCCAAAACTGCAGTGAGCAGCTCCACTGAGCCCTCCCCAGACACTTGCTGTCAGGTAAACTGACCTTGCATGACACTGCAAGCTGCTGCACGCCAGGGCAAGTGGCTTCCCTGGCACTGCTGGAGGCAGGGATTTGCTGGCTCCAGCCCCTGCCCGGGGCCTGTCAGTGGCAGCGTCAGCCCCTCTGTGCAGGGAATGTCCCTGGCTGCTGAGGGCTGCTGGAGAATTCCCTGCAGCCCTGCAGGCACTGGGACCCACTGCACACACTGCACTGAGGAGGGCTCACGGGGATGGCAGGCGCTGACTCCGGCTTGCACGTACACACAAACGTTCGTGGAACAGAAAATTAGTCCACAAACCCTGATTATTAACAGTGGGATGAAGGAGTGCAGAGGATCAGCTCGTCCCCTTCTGGAAAGTCAGAAATGCTGGAAGACCAGCAGACCCACCTGTACAGGAAACCTGCATGACCCCACCCCACAGAGGCAGGGAGAAGGAGCTTGTTCCCCCGTGCCAGCTGCCACCCACCCACCACAGCCCGTCCCTCTGGACCCTTGTGAGCTACCAGCCACACCACCACAGCTCCAGGATCCTGAACACATCATCCTGCCAGGACCTCACAGGTTAGATACAATTGTTCTGGGACTGGGTGTTTGAGGAGAGCTTGGCCTTTCTCACTGGTGGGCTTTGGCAGGTATTGTGCCACAGTCCGAGGGTCCAGCCCCCTGAGCTGCCAGACCTTGGCTCCAGCTGTGCAGGCAGAGCCCAGCACCCTGCCCAGCTCCCTGCAGGGATTGGAGAGCTGTCCCCATCACTCTGTCCCCATCCAGGTGCTCCCTCACTAACACACGAGGAATGCACCAGTGCCAGCCTCCAAAGAGCAGTGGTGCTTCCCTCTGTCAGAGTAATCCTGCTAACCAAAAATGCTTTAAAACGATTTTCATAGTTTCTTCTGCAAATTCAAGCCTGCTTGCTCCCTATCATAATACTAACATGATGAAAGTAACAACTGCAAAAAAAAATTACCGATGTGGACAATTATTCTTTGTTTGGTTTTGTTTTGTTTTTGTCGTCAGTGAATGGTGATTCAGGTTACACCAAGGAACAAGCATGTGAAAGTAAACTTCCTGACAGCTACCGGGAGGATTTGGTCCTCAGCATGTGCACATAAATCCCATCAGCTCTTACTGGGAGAGTGCACGTGCACTCTTGTACATTATAAATAAAACACTGATTGCAGTAAAATCAAGAGCCAAATTCCCTCCTTTGATGAGCGAGGATGGCTGTCACTGAAGCCAACAGGAATTGCATGTTCACAAGTTCATGTCAATGTTTGCAGAGGAAAATTTTGTGCATATTAAAGAAAACATTGTGTTTTGGAAGCAGAGAAATGACCTCCACAACAAGTGTTCCATTTGCCTGTTACAGGAGAATCAGAGCACAAACACTTATCAAATCCTAAAGAAATGTGCTCTACCTTATTTATGCTGATATCAAGGGCATTTAATCAATCTGTGCTACAGCAGTTCTGCCGTATCTGTGAGGAAGATCACTGTAAAATTTCAAACCCAAGAAAATAATGAACTGAAATTACTCATATCAACAATCCCTTTACTGTAATACAATCTCAAAAAAGCCTACTTGTTCCCTGCCCACAGGCAAATAGTTTTTGAAAGGTAAAACCCCCATTCTGTGAGGGCGAGGTGATGAGCCCTGCACAGGTGGGCTGGGCTGGGCTCCTGGGGCAGCCAGACCCCGTGTGCCACTGGCAGTGCTGACCTCAACACTGCACCCTCCTGGGACAGCAGACACTTAGTGCTGGCCACAAATACTGCATTTTAAGGGTTCTGCTTCAAAATAATCGGCATTAGAACTGCACAACGTACCACACATGGCGTTTCTACTCATGAGGTGCTCTCAGCACACAAAAAAGGGCCGCGGCAGCACATCTATTCGGGGTTTGTGTTGGTTATACAAGAGGGGAAAACAGTTACCAGTAATTTGTTTTTTAACAACCAGAGTCTCTTTTGCAAGATGGCTGTTCTGAGAGCAGCCTGCTGAGGCCCAGGGGCAGGAGCCCTGGTCCTCCCACCCTGCTCCTGCCAGAGCTGCCGGGCCTGTCCCTGGGCTCGGGGCTGCAGCAGCCACGGCGCGGGGACGTGGCTCTCGTGGCGTGGCCAGAGCAACTGCAGGTATGGCAGGGACCAGGGCAAGGGTAGGACAGTGTTGTGTTTAAGGAGTAAAAGTCTAGCTAAAGCAAATTCAGGAATGTAAAGTCGATGTGTAAAGATAATTTTTTATATAAAAGGAAAAAGGTCAAGTATCTGTCTCAATTTTGTATTGAATTTAAAGAGGCTTCTAGAACCAGTGAATAATTTGCCTGAACAAGGACTGAAGATTCAGATCTACATTAGCATGCATGTTAGAAACACTAACACTGCATTTCAAACAAAAACTCAGGCTCATTTTACCTTATGAGTATTTTCATCTTTTTTCCTCTTTTATACTTTCTCCTCTCAGACTCAGAAGTCTAGCTGGACTTTCAACATTTATTTTAAATTATATGTAAAGCTGTTAATGTGGGTTTTTTTGGTGGTTTTTTTTTTTTTTTTTTGTTTTTTTTTTTTTTTTTGGGTTTTGGTGGGTTTTTTTTTGTTTTTTTTTGTTTTTTTTTTTTTGGTTTTTTTTTGTTTTTTTTTTTTACTTATGGAGAGAAGTGATGTCTCCTTCCCAAATGCAACCAGTGCTGTTAAGGCTCCACTGCTGCAAAATGAGGTTATCTCTCTGTTACATTTTATAAAATACCATAACTCAGAAAACACCTCTGCTTTCTGATTAAATTCGAATGCTTTTTTTTTTTTATCAAAAAGATCAGTTTTCATTCATAGCTTTGGCTAAACCAAACCACAACTACACAGTCCGCAAGGTGGATATTCAATAAAAACTTCCTGCCTACTTCATTTAGTTATTTCAATTCACCTGGAGAAAGGAAAATTCTGTTCCTAATTGCACCCATTTATCTCGACTCCTCTAGTTCTCTCGTTTGGCTGCTGCAGACTCAGCGGTTGGGGCTCACAACACATTGTCACTTATAACTGATCTTGTCCTTTGTCTCAAAACAAATGTGGAAATTTCATGTTCTGCCATGAACAAGAAACTGTCATTTCATTATGAGTCAATCTTTGCCTTGTGAGTAATGTAATCATCCCAAATGATGCCAAAACCCCTTCCTACCACACCAAACCATCGCAGAGCAATACCTGGTTTGTTTACCTTTGCTGGAGATTGCTGATCAAGTCACTTCACCGTTTTATTTATTTATTTGCTTGTTTCTTGAGCAATTAACTCACTTGAGCATTAACAAGAGTTATTATGCGGGGAAAAAAAACTGTAGGCAAAGAGAGGAATTTTTCTGTGTTTTGGAAGTCTGTCATTTGCCCTCGTACCCCTTCGACAGAGGACACAGAACGGCCTCTTTCCACGGGGCTCGAAATCCGCAGCCTTTCTCTGGCTCTGCACTTTTAAGCAACATGTGGCACGGTCCAAGCCGGGCCCAAGCAGCGTAAAACCCTTTTCTAATTTTGCCCTGAGACGCTGCTGTTGTATTTACACTGCGCGTCGTCCCCGAGCCCCGCGGAGCGCAGGGAGCTCCGCGCACGGCGGGCGGGCACGGCGGGCTCCGCGCTCAGCCCGGCGGCGACAACAGACACGGAGCGGCCACCGAGCCCCCTCCCCTGCCCCAAATCCCCCCAGCGAGGCCCGGCAGCACCGCCCGAGGCTGCCGGGGCTGCGGCTGGGCGGGGGTCGCTGTCGGTGCAGCGTGAGCGCGGTGTGAGCGCGGCCCCGCCGAGTGTTCCGTCACAGCCGGCAGGGCCCCAGCGCTCGTCCAGCGCCGAAACCTCCCGAGCCTCCCGCTGGCCTCACACCGAGCGCACAGGGGGCTCAGGGCTCCCCTGAGCAACCCCTTCATCTGCTGCGCTCGCCATTCCAGAGGAAAAAAAAGATATGAAATAAAATTAATCAACTCCTGTTACTGCAAGATATTTAGTATTTAGAAAAAATCAAGATTTAGTATAAATCCTAATTTTGTATGGAAAGAAAAAAAAAAAAAAGAAAAAAAAAAAAATCACAGCTGCGTTAGGAAAAGCATACTCATTTTTCTCCCGAATATTTCTGCCCAGATATATGACCAAATGAAGCAGCCGCTGGCTAAATTTGCCCCTCCACTTTCAGGTTCACCAGAGCAGTGAGCACTTTAGGAGATAGCAGGCTTTACAGGCTGCTCCAAAACGGAGGGAAGTGACAGGGGTGTGTATTTACCATTGAAATACACTAATAACATAATTAGTTTAAAAAGAGACATTATAATCCAGATGTTTTATCATGATATATTATTGATAGATGTAAAGGGGATGTATGCCTTTGAACCGCCTCAAAAATTTAGACCAAAAATAACAGACTCAGTTTCTAAACAGAATGCAAAATATTCCTGTTTGTTGTAAAAACTGAAGAAATTCTTGCAATGTATTTCACATCTATGATTATTTTCTTTCTCAGGGTAGAAGTAAAGCACTATAAATTATACTCCTTTTAATTTAATTGCATGTTGCCTATACTGCACAAAGATCTTCCCTATCGTTCTCTGCCACGGATCAGCGCAAATCGCGCCTTTCCATTGCAATTATTTCGTCCAATGTTACAGTGATCGCAGCAGCAAACCAAAATGTCTCCCCAAACCCTGAAAACACATTCCATCCCAGATCCCCGCCAGCACTGAGGCAGCCCGGCCCCGGCCCAGCGGGTGGCCCGTGGCCAGCGCTGCCGAGGTGCCGCTGGGGCCACTGCCACCCGCGGGGACAGAGCCCCGGGAGAGGGGACACAGCCCCGAGAGCGGGGACAGAGCCCCCGAGAGAGGGGACACAGCCCCGAGAGCGGGGACAGAGCCCCCGAGAGTGGGGACAGAGCCCCCGAGAGTGGGGACAGAGCCCCCGAGAGCGGGGACAGAGCCCCCGAGAGCGGGGACAGAGTCCCAGGAAAGGGGACAGAGCCCCCAAGAGAGGGGACAGAGCCCCGAGAGAGGGGACAGAGCCCCCGGCCCCAGCACGGCCACTGCCCTGACGTCACGGCTGCAATAACAGCCACATTTCCTCCGTGCTCCCGCTTCGAGATGCCACGAAAGTCTGATCCTACAGAGGGATTTTTTATGGGGCTGTTGAGACCGACGGCGCAGGGCTGGTGGGATTTTCAGAAAAAAATGCCAGAGTATTCCAGTGACTTGGAAAAGCATTTTTAGCGGATGACATAACTTTAATCATTACTCCATGTCCTGAACATGTGCTCAGGCTGCTCCTGTCTCTAAGTTTCACCTGGTTTCTGTGTCGTTTCCCAGTGACCCGCACACAAGGACCAGTGCCCGTCCAGCACAGGGCGAAGGCAGCTGGAGGGATCCCCGATCCCCACGGTTCTGCTGAGCTGCACCACTGCACCATGAGCCGAGCAGCCCCTCCGTTAAAAACAAAACAGGAACACTGCAAACACACCAAATCCTGCCGTTAGCACATCGCTACTGTCCACTGTGCACGCAGCAGAACCAGCAGTTTGGTCCCTCCTGCACCGGGCTCCTGCCGCATTCCACAGCCCGTGCCCTGCGAGAAACAACAGCCACAAACCCGGAGACACTCACCGACCGGGAGCTTTACTTTGTATTTTGAATCTAAAACGCAACTGAACTGAGAAACATCAGCCTCAGCGCTACGCTGGCGTGAAAGCATTCCCAAAATCTGGAGAGGGCAAGGCTTCCCCGCAGCACCGAGGCTTCATGGGGTTTCCTTCCCTTCCCTTCCCTTCCCTTCCTGCGAGGGACGTGTTGCTCCGTGCTGACTGCGCAGCCCAACCGAGCCCAGCCATCGGCAGGAAAGGGCTCCAAGATGAACAGAAATACGTGGTGGGTCTTTTTAAACAGCATCCAAAAGTGATGCTAAAACAATACCTGACACACCTAAAAGAACAAAAGCCTGAATATTTCTCTTTATCACCCTAAGCAAAACTTAGAACGGATTAATGAAAAATTACGAAATAGCAACTGTGGGTATTTGCTATGTGGTCCCTTGAATAAAAGCCTCTTGTAGAGCCTTTATTTCCAAAACCAAACCAGGAATACACATCTTTCTGTAAATTATAGGCATTGCTTACATATGAAATACGTATCCTGGAAGAGCTATTTTTCATAACATATCTTTTTTTACTATCAGCAAGAACTAGGGCAAATCGTTGTATAACACTGGGTAGTGACAGAAAAACAAATCAAAAGAGCACAATCCAAAAAAAAAAAAATACACAAATGGGAAAGTATTTATAAATATTAATGCTTTGTAGTAGAATGCAATATTATGAGTGATACAATTAGTAAATTCATTTAAGCAAAGAACCAAAATACAACTACCATAAGCCTTCTATTTTTGAAAAAATCCCCAATAATTCTGAGGGTTTCAGTTTGTCAGAAAGAAAACTTCTTTTAAAGAAAAAAACACGGTGTAAGTGTAAGGTTCCAAAAGTGCAGCAATTTGGCAAAGTTCTAATTAAAATCAAAGAGATTCTGCTTGGCTGGGGCTTGTGAAAGCCAGTCTTCCCTGGTTCCAATGCTCTGGGTTGTTGGGTTTTTTGTTGTTGTTGTTTTTCTTAAAAACTTTGCCATCAAATGCACCTGGCCCTCAAAATCCTACATTTTAGTAAAATAAGTACTTTGCATTAACTCAAAACATCAGTATGTACTCATGCAAGAATGCGTTTAATTCCTTCTTCAAAAATAGACCAAAATACATGCCCAGTTTATCCCACTGACACACTGATGATATTTGTGTGATAAATTACATTTATCAGGCACCTCTGACTACTTCAAACTGGGCTTGGGCCACTAATCCACCTCCCCCAGGACCTGCTGTAACATTCCAAGCACAAGGGTAGCTTCACACAGCCAACATTTTTCTTAAAAAAAAAAAAAAAAAAGAAAAAGAAAAAAGAAAAACTGTTTTCACCCTTCCCCCTAATGTGAAATGCCCTCATCCAAGGATGGGCAGCAATCATTCCTGACCCAGGGAAAGGTGTAAGGTCTGATATCTGACCCATCAGAAGCTTGCTTTCATTAGAAAGATGAGACACCATTTTCCCAAAGATATATACACAGCACTTGATTATAGTCCTGGGAGTTCTGGAGAAATCTGACCTTTAAAATTACATTACTACGTACAGAAAAATCTATTTAAGGCAAATTTCAGGAACTGAGATATTTAAGTAAACTTTATTTTCTCTCTCTCTCTTTTTTTTTTTTTTAATTTATTTTTATTTTAATTTATATTTTTTCCCAGATATGTGTAAATAGGACTCAGGATAACGAAAAGCATCTGATATTACTGATCCCTGTGTTCCTCCGTAGCGGTTCTGCTCCCTCTCAGTACCCCAAGGCATTCTCACTGAGCACACGGGCACTTCCCATCCCGGTGTTGGAGCATCGGCTCCGTCCCCTGGCTGGGGTGGCCTCTCTCAGCTCGCTCCTGGCTCCACTCCCCACACTGTGATGGGTAAAACTGACCCTCTGTCCTGCACAGCCCAGGGCCACTTGCACGGACACGCAGCTATTTTTATCCTCCAGCTACCATAAACGAATATTTCCCCGGCTCTGAAAGGGCACACAATCCGTGTCAGCACAGTTTCACATGTTTGCTCTTTTGGGCTAATAAAATCTCAGAGAAAACAAATTTTGATTTACCGTGTCTCCCCTCCCCTTCCCGTGAGCCGCTGCCGCTGTCAGTCCTCGGGGGCACACGCAGCAGGGCACCATGTCATGTCACACTAGGTGCTGGGATTCAACAAAGGCCAACATGTTGATATCTTTTTATTGCTCGGCAGCCTGGTTACCCCATTTTCCCCCTCTGCAACTGGACGCTTTTGGTATATATGGGAAGTTCTGAAGCGACAACAATTCTGTTTTCAGTCAGAAAAGTATTTTTGTTTTACAAAAGCAACAGCGTCTGATCTTGCTTTTTAGGTCACTAAGTACAATTCTTTATTTTACAGAAACTAAAGTTGGGAACTTAGAGGGTACGTTTATTTGCAATTAATGGAAATATTTGCATTGCCAAATCATGGGGTTTTTTTAGGTAGCCTGAAGACTATTCGACATTCTTTACTAATTAACAAAAAAATGTAAGGTGTTACTACCTACAGAAAAATAAGTTTCACCGATCCACATCTACAGCTACTACAGGGTGGTTTATTTTGGGTAGAAATGAAAAGCAAAGCCCGTGGACGGGCTCCCTAAACCGGGCACGAGAAAACACTGAAGGTGCGGCGGCCCCAGCCCCACAAGGGCGGGATGGCGGCAGCCCACGGGCAAGCCCCGAGTTAATCCCATGCACAGCGCCCGGGCTATGGAGGACTCTCCGGGAGCTAGCGAGGGCTGCAGCATGAAATAACATGTTTTGTTGTAATTCCTAAACAAGGGGACATTTATCTGGGCCATTTATACAAGAGTTATAACCCTCACAATATTTATACTCAGCATGTCATGTTAGCATTTACTACCCGTTTCCATGGAGATGGATTTTCATGCTGTAGCTATGAAATGCACATTGTTGCCACTAAGCCACTTCAGGCCTTTCTGGATGCCTGCTGAATGCCTGACAAAAGTTGATGCAAACCAATAGTTGTTGTTCTTTGTTTGTTGCCAGACTTCTAGCAGAGCCATATTATGTCCTAGTGATTGAAATGCCCATGTTCGCCCCCCTCCCGGCACAAAAAGGATCCTCAATTTAGGTGACAAGCATGAAGTGGGCTTCTGCAGGGGAGGGCGGCCCGGCGCGGGGCCGGGCTCCATCCCTGCGCGGGGCCGCGACGCGGCGGGGGCCGCTCCCGACAGCGCCTGACATTTGGGGATAAAGCCGGAATAAGAGAGAGCGCGGGCAACGGCGGGGCCGGGGCCGTGGCCAAGCTCAGCGCCGGGCTTCCCCC
>VXBN01014675.1:74699-88944 GCA_013397395.1 Sinosuthora webbiana | reverse complement strand
GACCGGCGGCCGCCCCTCGGGCGGCCTCGCTGCCGGTTGTCCACGGAGCTCTCTGTGCTCCCCACAACAGGGCTCCACAAGCCCGCAGCTCCGACCGAGCCCCCCGCGCCCTCTGCCCGGTGCCTCCACGTCCCCGGACCTCTCTCCCGGCCGACGTGCGGGGCAGTCCCAGGACCGGGCCGCGCTGGCTCGGTGACCCTCGGTGGGCCTCGGTGGGCCTCGGTGCCCCCAGCGGAGCGGCCCCGGCCCAGGAGGAGCCGCCGCTGGCGCACGACGGTGACTGATCCAGCCCGCGCTCCCCCCTCGGAAGGATGGATGTGAACGAGCTACTAAGTGTAGTTACTAATAACAATAACAATAAATTATCGGACTGTTGCTCAGTAATGCAAACAAATGTTTCGTGAACCACGCGGAATCTCCCCGTGCCTCGCAGCAGCCCCACCGGGACCGGCCCGTCTGACGAGCGGCTGCTCCGCGGCCCCGGGAAACGACCCTGTTCTCCCGGCGGCCTCACGGAGCAGGTGACAGGGCCGGTGACCAGGGACGGGGCCAGCTAGGGTGGCCGATAGGGGAGGTGGTGCCGGAGGTATCGGGCAGAACGCGGTCGGAGGCCGCAGCGCGTGAAAAGCGGCGAGCACCGAGCCGGTGTTTTAATTAAGCAGGACCTCTTTGATATAGGCCGCTTGATGCTATCTATCTCCGCGCTCTGTTCCCGTCACGACAGCATTTGGGTAGGAAAATTGCTGAGCGAGGCGGGTCAGGCGGGGCGTCGGGGCCGCGCCGAGGAGCCGGAAAGCCCCGGGGAGCGGCGGGCGCTGCGCAGCGCTGGGAGCCCCAGCCCCGCCGCCGTGCCGTGCCGCCGTGTGCCTTTTCGGGGGGCCTGGAGGAACGGGAGCCAATTTACCATGATTAAAGGCACAGGCGAGGAGGCGCCACGCATTTGCATGCGCCTTCATCTTCCCTAAGTGGATTTTTGAGGGCAGCGCGGCAAACAAGCTCGGGCTCCGCATTCCCTCCGCCGGTGGAGCGCCCGTCCGGGATGGCCTGGTGGAACGGAGGCCTCGAGGCCCCCGCCCGCCCCCAGGAGCCGCAGGACCGGGCTCCGACGCGGAGCAGCTCAGCCACGCCGCCCCTCCTGCGGCTCCGTCCTGTGCCCGCGACTGACCCGGCGCCGGGCACGACCCGCAAGGGCTGCGCCCGAGGCGGCGGCTCTTCCTCAGCCTCATCAAGCCCCCGGCTCTCGCTGCCCGCTTGCACAGCTCTAGCTCGGGCCGTGTTACTGGCACAGAGCTGTCCCTCACCCGCCGGGCAGGAGGCGGAGGCCCCGTGACAGCAGCGCCGGGCTCGGGTCGGGCTCGCACCGAACGCGAGCGCTCTGTCCGGCCGCTCGCCGGGGGCAGGGACCCGACGGGGCGGGCGGGACGAGCCCGGCTGGCAGCAGCGTGCCGCGCACATGTGCCCCCGAGGCGACCGATGCCAGGTGCGAGGCTGGGGGCAGAGTTTACGGCCGGTCTCTGACGGCTCCGCGGGTTTCCCAGCCCAGGGGGTGTGGGAGGGGTCCTTTCCCAGTTCAGGGCAAATACCTTCGTTTCACTGGGAAATTCAACCTCTCCTTGGAGCTGGATCCATTATACGGGTTTAATATCCGCTCTTTTACAGCTCAGTGTTGTAAAAGGCAACAGCCAGGTCTGTGAACTCTGACATGTGCAGCCGGGGGGGGTTGGGGGGCGGCAGGACCTGACGGCGCGGGGAACGCCTGCGAGCGCAGCCTTTCATCTGCCTGGCCTCGGCAGCGGCCCCGCCGACCGGAGCGGGACGGGGGCGGCGGCGCCCCCCACCCCCGCTGCCCGCCAGGGCCCCCGGGGCCCCTCCGCGGCCGCGGGGTTCGGCAGCCTCCGAGGCGTTCCCGGGGCTCTGGCGGTGCCCCGCTGCTCCCGGGGAGCGGCAGGGGCCGTGCCCGCACCGGGGCCTTCCCCGCACAGACACTCGGCAGGTGCCCCGGGAGAGCGGGCGGGGGCCGAGAGGACCGGCGGGCCGGTCCCGGGGCTGTCCCTGGCGGCGGGACGCGCTCCCGCAGGGACACGCTCGCCAGAGCCGAGTCTCCAGAGCTGGCGTGAGCGGGGCAGTGGGACGGGAAAGGACCAGGCCACCCCAATCTTCTGCTTTTTCTCCCGAGAATCGCCAGGTGCGTGGAGCAGCCCGGGCGGGGGCACCGGGCCAGGGCTGTCCGCGGGGTACGGCGAGCGCCGAGCGGGCGGCGTCGAGAACGGGGCGGGAGCCCGCCCCGCCGGTTCGGCAGCTGCGCCGGGCTGCCCGGCAGGATCCCGGCTCCCGCGGGACCCGCCGGCCCCCGAGCTGTCTCTAGGCTTCCCGGTGCGGGAGGGCCGCCCGTGCCGAGAGGCGCTGGGAGCCGTCGGGCCGGGGCGCGGCGGGGCCGCTCGCCCGATGGAAGCGGGCTCTGGTCAGAGGGCCAGCTCCTCGGAGGAGGAGGGAGCTGCCGCTCCTCTGCTTTTCCGAGGCGCTGCGGGATCGTTTCTGTAGGTTTAACCGAGGAACCTAAATACAGCTCTATTTTCAGGGGGAAAAAAAAAAAAAAAAATCAACGAGAAATCTTTTCTTTTTTGCTCTGGGAGGCCTCTCCGTTATGGTTAACGTTTCTCCCCGCCGTGCCGAGGGGAGCGCGGGCCTCGGCCGCCCCGAGCCGTTCTCCTTCTCCCGCCGGGGCAGCCCGGAGCCCCGCGCAGGGCCAGCGGAGCCCCTGGGCCAGGCAGGACCGCTCAGACATCGCTTCACCGCGCCCTGTGCGCGCCCACGCAGCGCCGCTGCCCCGGCTCTTCTTGAAAAGAGACATGAAAAAACGTGTTGGGGAGGAAGAGGAGAGAAGAAGAGAGGACTCTGCCTGCAGACGACGTCTCTTTTACGTAAAGATACGAACAGCGGGAGCTGCAGTCAGGGGTGACGGCGTTGCAGCGGCTGCTGAGGCTCTCCGGAGCTGCCTTTGTCAATAGAAAACCATCACGTACGACGGGGAAATATCAGAAGCCGCGCGAATAAGCAGCGCTGCCCTGAGCGGAGCGCTCCGCTCTGGTTTTTATTAGCGATTATTGTGCTGTCATTAAGGAATGCAGGGGTGGAAGGATTTGCTTCGGGACTCGAAACACACGCGGTTCAAGAGAGAAGCAAAACGCTGCAGCCTGTGTGCCGCACAGCGAGCGGGGATAACGCTGAGCAAACCCCGGGAGAGGCTGAGAGGGAGCCGGGGGAACGCGTCCCTCCTGCCCCTCAAGCCGAGCCCAGTCCCGGGGGCTGCTCCTGCCCCGCTCCCCTCAGACCCTCCTGCTCTCCAGCACCTCGCTCCTGGCAGCTCGTCGCGCCGAGTGGTGCGTGATGCAATTCCCAGCGTGGGATTCCTCACCTGCTGCCAGCTCTTCCTCAAGTGCTCGGAAGACGCACTTGAGGCTGCAGGCTCTTCTGGCAGCGTTTCCTCGTTCTCTCTCCTTTTCTTGCATATCTGAGTTACCTGACATGCTAGGTGCTGGCATGGCGAAACCTGGAGCGGTTCTTGGAGTGCTCCGGGACCCGAGGGCTGCCCTCAGCCCTGCCTCGGCCGCTGCCCGCACTCCTGCCCCGGGCATGGAGGAACACGGTTAATTTCCCCCCACCATTATCAATAACACCAGCTTATTGCTTACCATTCTATTTATCTCTAGATATATATGTAAACTCAGACGTGGCATCGAATTGTTGAGGATTCCCAAGGACTTTTCCTGAAAGAACCCCTCTCATCCTGCGGCTAAAAAGTTATCATGGGCAAATAAGCACTTTCAGCCTCAGCCTCAGTTAGTCAAGGTCAGATGAGTCCTTCTGACATCCCTTCCCACAACACAGACCTGCTCATCTCAAAACGAGGGATCTGCACATTTTTCGTTTGAGTCGCGGTGACCAATTCTGCCTCGATCGAGGCGTTTTAGTGTCTCGAGGCTTCGCTTGTGAAAACGGGGAGAAAGAGTCAGAGGGCGATGGAGCAGAGTCCCCGTTCCTAGAGCAGTTTCGCCATTGCTCTTTCCATAGGGATTCCCCGGGTATTTCTGAAGTTCAGTATTTATGCGACACACGCGTGCCCAGTCAGTCACATTTACTGCAGATTGGAGCATCCTTCCAACCTGGGTGAAAGGGACTATAAAGAGAGAACTGAAAGACTGGACTGAGAACTCCAAAGTGTGATTTTCGATGTGGTCCCTGTGGATATGAACAAATTCGCGTGTTCAGTCGCGGTCACCTGAAAGCTCGGTCGGGGTCAGCATACCACCCCCGCGGGAATGATCTTATGCTTTAGACAAAGCGAGTTCCGTTGCAAAAACTCCGATTTGTTCAATCGCTTGCCCACATAGAACGAGTTCCGTGCATGCTCAACTCCTCATCGTTGCTTAAGCCCGATTTAGAAAACAAAAAAAAAACCCCAACCCCTCAGTCCCAAGCAGCCCATCGTACAAAGTGATCCATAAATGCATTTACACTCCCGGCTCTGGCTGCGGCAGCGGGGCTGATGCCGAGGGGCAGCAGAGCCCAGGCTGCGCTCTCCGGCCGCGGACAAACCCGCGCGGAGCCAGCCCCGCTCCGCAGCCCGCCCGGCCCGGGGGCTCAGAGGGAGGACCAACAGCGGGACAGGCAGGAGGGAGCCGGCCCCGCTGCCCGTGCGGTTCCGCGCCTTCCCCGGGAGGCTCCCGGCGTGCGGAGCCCCGGCCGCGGTGCGGGACCCCGGCGGCTCCGGCCCTGCCCCGGCGGCGGGGCCAGAGTGTGCTGGGACAGACACCGAGCTCAGACCCTTCGGTACCAACAGCACACGAGCTCCCGGGTCTGAATTTTTATAAGTGCCAAGGAATAAACCCACTGCTCATAAACGGAGGGGAAGAGCGGGCGTGTTGATGGGTTTGTATATGCGGGTTATAGGATTTCTCTGGGGGCCAATGCAGCCCCTTAAAGCGGCACCCAAGCCCCGTTTCCTGAGCTGTGGAAGTTGGTGGAGGCAGAGATGAGGGGGGTCACACAGCCTCTCCCGCTCGGGGGAATCTTGCAGAGCACACAGAGGGCAGGTTCCTCCCCGAGCCGGGTCCAGCACGCACAGAGCCTGCAGCGCCTTCAGAATTTCGTTTCTGACACCTTTTGCGCTAGAGAATCTTTTCCCTGCCTTTGTGTGGGAAGTAGGAGTTCTAGTCAAAAATGCTAAGAAAAAATTGCGATTAATTAGTAAAATAATACCTTTAAACAAGCCATTAATGAGGTATATTAAGTTATGTATAAGATACTAAAATACTACTCCTAAATGGGAAAGAAACAGGTGTGAAATTTGCAAGATTTTGCATTTTCAAGCTCAATTCCACAAAGAAAATGGAGAAACACTGCACGTTATCATTTTGTTGAGGAGTCCTAAAGCATCTCTGCTTCCAGAGCAGGAGGTATAGAGGGCAGAACACGGTACAGATGAAGAGGAATTTTCAGGGCAACATTTTGTTTACTTGTGGCAGGTGAAAGACGTACAGATCCCTTGCTATTGGTGGTTGGAGTTTTCGGCACTGTGAGATATGGAGCTGAAAACATCGTATCCTCGAGCAAGTATATGTGCTTCTAAGATATAATTACGCTGGAAAAAATAGCATTTTAATTTCAATTACAGTTGTTCTACGAGAGACAGATGTGAACTGCTAAAATGTTTATAATGTAGCTCAACAATAAAAAAAGGAGATATTAAAGAAATACGTGTCACTGATGGGATTTGATTGGCATGCTGTATTAATTACAAGACTTTCACCTCTGAGACTGCTGTTCCAATCCCGACAGTGTCCAGGGAAACCAATTTAAGGTTTGTTTATATATTCTAAAATTATATAAATCAAGTAGACAGCTTAAAAAATAAAAATAAAAAAAATTAAAATTATGAATTTCACTACAGTGAAACACTTAAAAAGGAGCATCTGCTAACACATAGATTTTGGTCACCATCCTACAACACGAATCTGGAATATTTACAGTTGCTACTACATGCAAATTGTTTCTGTTGGATCCCTAATTTGGAACGAGGTGAAAGATGTTACCCAAATTTCTCTCACATGACACACCGAGACCTGCATGTCTCCAGCAGGTGGAGGCAGGAATGCTCATGGTTAGTGAATTAATAGAAATAAAATAATCAGTGAGGGGAAGCCAGTTCGGTAGCACTAAGCCAAGGTGCTCAAAATCCATCACCAAGCTTTAGAGAGCTTATAAGAGCAATTTAAAAGCACGGGCTCTTAAACCATCCTTTATTTTCATTCCTAGTGGCTAAAGCAGAGGGTCCTTTCTGGTCACATTTGTAAGTTTTCTTTGCAGCCAGAAAAAGGAATTTTCTTAACCTTAAAGCATTTCTCAGGATGTGCAAGGAAAAGCCAAACTTCTCTCCACTGAGCATCTCAAGTGGGCTCGGCACAGGCTGAGCGGAGACATCCCTGACCACAAAGCCAGAACCCGCGTTAATACCTGTATTTCCAGAGCATATCTACCTGTTAATAGCTGCATTTCCAGGATGTATCTACCTGTTAACAGCTGCATTTCCAGGGCAGGGTTCTGGCTTTAGCAGGGTCCCCATCCCCTCCATCCCAGCCCAGCCAGAAGCAGGGAGGGGCCAGGGCTCCCTCCGTCCTGCGCTGGGAAGTGCAGACCCACAGACGGCGGGAGAGGAGAGCCGAGCTCTGCTGAGGAGAGGCACTCAAACCCTTTTCCATAAGCAAAGGATGGAAACAAAGAGAGGATAAGCCATTTATTTGGAGCCTGGAGACCTCCAAAGAACCTCTTTGGCCCTTAGCTCCCACCAAGTGTTAGGGCACCCTGTCCACAAGAGCGGAGCAGAACGAGCCGGCATTTCCAACCAGAAGTGTCACCGTGCAGGGGTGACAGGCGGCACGGGCACCCCAGCCCTGCAGCCAGCCCCTCCCCACGGCCTCTGCCCTCCCCCTGCCACCAAGACCGTGACGGGTCACATCGGCTGCCTGCTGAGGGGTCCTGTGTGAGATCTCAAGGGATCTGCATCCCCTGTGCGCTGATTCAGGTAAAGGAGGACAATCGGTGTGCAAAGAACAAAGGTGTGTTTGCAGCACCAACATCTGGAGCACCACCTCAGTGTAAGAAATGTCAAAATGGGAGTGGTAATAAACAAACCTGCACTAGGGTAATATTTTGAACCGTAACCCCCATTTTAGTCTGTTCTACATGTTCTATGGCGAGGCATTTTATGTGATTTGGACACAACTCCGCTGGTACATTAAAGTTTATTGGCCTTGAAAACAATGGCTGCATCACTACTGATAGAAGACTTGGTGTTACACTGTCAGTGCATATTTTATTTGATCTCAGTCTTAAATAAAACTCAGACCTTTGGACTCCATACTGAGTTGGACTTCAGCCTTTTCCTGTAATTATCTCGTGTCTTGTTAACATTTTATGAGCACATCTGCTTAAATAAACTTACTTGATGTGCATTTGTTTTGGCTGTAGCCTTCTTCATAGGATGGATGTGCTTTTTCTTTGTCTTTTAAAAGAAATCAAAATAAAGCTGAACAATGGGACTGCAAGAGGAATAAATTTAAATGCAGTGTTTGTTTCATTTAACAACAACACAATACAGTTGAAATCAAATAGGTCTGACAACATTATTTATGAGGATTTAACATTTATTTGCTAAGTGTAGAACATTTAGGTAATTACAACTCCAAAGCATTGTTGTTTTTGCCAGTTGCATTGACTGATTGACATTGGAGCACCACGGGCACAATATGTTTGTAGAAATGGACTGTAGAAAAGGCTGGAGTTGTAAATCTTTCTAAAACTACACTTCTATGCTTTTTATTCACCTTCTGAATACTTTTTGAGGAATAGAATATTTTCATATTTTTTCCCTGGTTGCATGAAAAGATCTTTCTCATTTGTTTCTGTCTCCACGTGGTCACAGCACATGGGGAAGTGGCGTGGGGAGGAGGAGGCCTGGCCAGCCCTTCCCAGACACCTGCCCAGGGGTCTGTGAAGGGAGAACACACCTCAGCCCTCCTGCTGCCACGGTTCTCCTCCCCAAGGTCTCCTGCAACCAAGGGGCCCCACATATTCCCCCCCAAATACTGCCTCAAGTATTTATTAAACTGTGCAGATTGAGTGCTCTCTGTGCCTCTTTAAAATATCTGGTTCATCTCCTTTGGATGTGCCGGCACCTTTGGACATGTCCTACAAGTGTTGTGTGAGGATCCAGAGCTGCCAGCCAGCCCCTGCCTGGAGTGCCCGCCTGTGGAGTGACGCTGGCCTTGTCACACCCCTGCAGCCCGGGAGGGGACAAGGACAGGTGACACCAAGAGGGAGAAGGGAATAGTGTTGAGAGATTTGTCTTTCTCAGTTCTTCCCATACAAAGCACTCCTGGTAAGGATTTAAACCTCAGATGCTGAAAATAAAACAAACGGAGAAACAGAAAGAACTGGACTGGATTACATCTTGTATTTCTCCATCACCTTTCTCCACGTGATGTTTAATAGAACTTGGAGCACACAGAGATGTACTCATTGACCACTAGAATGCAGCAACTTCCAAATAAACAGCATCTTCATACAGCAACATTCAGCATGAGTTAAACCCGATTTAAAACATGGGAATGGTTTATGAGAGTTGCAGGGAGGGTTCAATATGGTCTCATTCATCTTCTCCTGTTCCAGCTCCAGTACCTGCCCCTTACACAACCTGCTTGAGCTGCTCGAGGCATGCAGGTGCTGATTGTCCCTGCTCTGCTCTGACCAGCCATCCCCTGCTCCCAAGGCCAGGACAAGTCCCAGCTGGCACAGGGTCACTGGGACAGGGGGTAAATGCTCTCCTTGGTTCTCCTGAGCCCTCACCTGGGCATTCACCCACCCCAGTGCCAGAGCTCCAGAGCTGGCCAGGACAAATCAGCCAGTACAAGATGGGGCAGCCCTGGGTGGGGGCAGTTCTGCCCCTCAGTGAGGAGCAGCCCAAGCAGAACAATTCTGAGCAGCCACCAGGTCAGTCAGCAACTATCCTGCACCAAGAGGGTGTTGTGCGCACTTGACCTGAGGTTTTTTCCTTTCCCCCTGGTTAGCAAAGAGTTTTCCCCCAAAACACGGATCTAAACTGTCTTACACCAAGCCAGCACATATTCCAGAATGTGCCTTGGGGAAAATGGCACTCCCAGCACTCATTGCAGCGGAGTTTGCTGAGCATACACCACCTCCACAGCCCGGGGAACTGCGTGGCCCGTGGTCAGAGAAGGCAGCCTCACGTTCACCAGTGAGTCCAGACCAGAGGGCCCCAGAACAGCTTGTGCCAGCCCAGCACAGAGCATGAACCTCCTGCTGCTGCTGACAGCGTCTCTGGGGGAGCCCTGGACGATGGGTGGTGGCAGCAACGCTGCACCCTCTCTGAACCTGCTGCCTGCAGCAACACTCCCAGCGCATCCTTGGCCATGCTGAGGATAACTCCTGCCCAGCTGAGTAACTTTTCAGGACTCACAGAAGAGAAAGAATATTCCAGTGCTCAAAACCCTATTGCCACCCTCCCTCTCTCAACTTCCCCCAAAATAATACAAAAATCCTCTCTCCCTTCCACTATATTCTTCATCCCTCAAACCGCCTCCAACTTGTTACTTTTCCAAAATCACTGTTTTCCACTGGGTATTGCGCTGGCATAGCCGCACATAATTATTCCCTGTATTACCTTCAAAGCATCAGGAACTAAATGAAATTTTTTTTCTTAATCGAGTTAAGTCAAGCGCTAAACCCGCACCGTGGGAGAAATGCTGCGATCCTCAAATCTTTCCTTTCTCGCTTGGCTCCATCTACTGCTGCCGCCGCAGATTGCACACGGCTGAGGCACCGGCGCTGCTCTGCTCGCCACCAAGAATCGTTTAAAGGTTAATTCTTCAAGCGATTAGGAAAAAAAATCTGCTGTGAAGGAAAAGACAAGTGTTTGTGCGTGTTTACCCTGCGGGGTTTTTACATCAGAAGTGTGAAGTAGGATAATCCAGCGGAAAGTGAGCTGCTTCTCGCTGAAAAGCATTTTGGAGCCAGTTTAATAACCCACTATGAGACCACACATCAAAATTGTATTTATTTAGGGAGCTAATTGAAACGGAGCCGGTAAGGAGGAGCCGACATCAGAAGCGAGATGCAGCGAAGATCAGAGGGCGGGCGGTGTCTGCGGGCAGGAGGGGAGCAGCGGGGCCGGGGCCCTCAGCGGGCAGCGTTCCCACCGGGTGCGGTGGGCGGCCGCCAGGAGCTGCTTTGTCAGGGGGAGGCTTGTTTGCTCAAGCCTCTGGGTAGTTTCTCTGAGCACCGACACAGGTCTGCTTCCCCCAGGGCTGGCACTTCGCTCCTGCTCCCTCCAAACGCGCTCCCCGTCGTGCCAAGACCGTGGCTGCAGAGCCAGGCTGTGCCCCCTCCCAGCCCAGGCAGAGCAGTGATGGCATTTCACATCTGCCTTGACTGAGCAAATCATTGGGATCGTTTGGTTGGCATTCCTAGGTCTGTGCTGGAGGACACTGTACGATTGTTTTTACCAAAGGGGAAAAAAGGGAATGTCGGATTGGAAAAGCCTGTCATCGTATAAACTTCAACAAGAACTTTCAGGCAAAATGCTGGAATTGTTATTCAGCAAAAAGCTTCAAACCAGGTTCTTAAAATCCACTCAGGTGGCTTAAAACCATTAGTGTCAATAATGTATCTACCTGTTAACCCTGCCTTCAGAGCAGCACGAGGGGCACTGTCAGCTCTGGCTGTGAGGGCAAGGACTGGAATCTCAGTGCAGGGAATCTCACTGAGGGCTCCTGGGGTGGCAGATCTAAAGCCTGTATTGAATGCCACGATGCCTGTGACAAAACCCCAGTGCTGTATATAGGGGGGTCACAGTCACATTTAAGAAAAGACTGAGTAAAGTGCCATGAGACAAACAGCTGCATTTTGCCTTCTATTTTCACTTTGGAACAGCATTTTGAGGCTCATATTTTGGAGAATTTAGTTAAAAACCCTTGAGGGTGAAGCAGCCAGTGCCAGTCAGTTCCCTCCACTGTGGTCCCCTCCTCCCAAGCATGGGGCAGATATTCCAAGGTAAAACTTGCTCCACTTATGTTAAACTGATAGTGCAAGTGGAGAAGTCTTTTCCCTTTTGGTTTAAATGAATCCTTGCCACTTAAGTTCATGTTTATTTTTATAATATGGACTCTCTGTCATTTATTGCTCCCAAAGCGACTCCAAATACCATGCTGGTTATGAGTGAACCTGGGAATATACTTCTGAATTGCTTGTGATTTATCCTGGTTCTGATGCACGTAATAACACAGCTCTTCTGAAGCCTCTTCAAGGCTATTAATTATTAATTTCTGTACTTTGTGTTGCACCACGTGACAGTTATTGTGGCTGTGGGTAGGAATTACTGTGTCTGTGTTCCCCAGTAACAGCACTGTCATTGGGAATTTCATATTTCAGGCTAACTGCTGAATGGCTTTGGAAGAACTTTAACCTGTCCCCAGCAAACAGATACATGCCATTTAAAACAAGATCCTTTGCAGGATCAGGATGCTGGGGAATGCAGAGCCCGAGGGGGAAGGTGAGACCAACAGCAACTGTGAAGACACATGGCAGGAGCAGATGGGAACTTGCTCTGCAAAGGTGCAGCATTCACCTTACCAGTGGCCTCGGACCTGCCTGGGCCTCCTGCTAAAGATAACACAAGAACAGGATGACCCCACACACAAGCAATTTTTCATTCCTCAGTGCCAGTTGCCAACAGCTTTAACCTCCTGTGACTCCTTGGAGCAGCCAACAGATCCAAACAGGGGACAGTCTGAGGGGTCCACGTGCCCACCCGTGCTGGGGGGACAAGCCGTGTCCCCAAGGAGCCCTGGGCTCCCAGCAGCTCAGAGCCCCAGCTGTGGCAGAGTCTGCACTGCCCCAGTGCTAACATGGGTCTGTGGCTCTGTCCCGCTCTGTCCTGTGCAGCCAGATTCCCTCAGGACTGTCGGGGATTTTCCTGCCCTGGATGCGCATTCTGCACTCTGTGGGGCTGGGCCCTGCACCAAGAGTCCTGCAGGAGTGGGTCCGTGCACACGGGACCTTCAGCAGTGACCAGAGCAGAGCCCTCCCTCCCCCCTTCCTCCTCAGTTACTAAATCTGTTTAAACTAGGGGAGAGGGGTGAGGAAGTGAGACCTTTTGGAGAAGTCACATAGAGTTTGTTTTCCTTGGGGGTTTATATCAACATTGGTCTTGACATTTTGCCTCTTATTATGTGTGGCTCTTTAAAAGGTGAAATAATATTTTCTTTTGCTTGAGAAAAGGACAAAGTTCACACAAGGCTCTCAACCCCAAATCATTTTCTTCTTTCCCAACAGTTTGCATATTGTCTGTGCTCTGCTTCTGCATAAAGCATCTCTCTGCACACAGGAGAGTGGTGGGGAGACTCCACCAGCCCACCTGTCCTGGCACCCTGCACTGCCCCGTGGGCAGGGGCAAGCACCAGCCCCCCCAGCTGCAGGTGGCTGGGTGGAGCTGGTCTGGCCGTGCCTGCCCACAGAGGCTGCTCTCAGCTGGCAGAAGCCCTCTCCCAGCACAGACAAAGGTGTGTGTGCACCCACAGTGGGGCCCAGCCCCAGGTGTGCACCCTGCCCGGCCACAGCCTCCTCTCCTTTCTCTGGCAGGGAAGCAGCAGCAGTTTTCTGACAGAGAAGAGTCAGGCATGAAATTACTGCTCCTGTCAGGAGTCCCAGGATGAGGGAGAAGCCTACCTCACCCATATTGATGTTTAATTAGGGTCAATCTAACCCATGTAGGTCTCCCTGGGTTTTTAGTGTATCGCTGGAAACTCATCAGTGCTGATGCTTGGGGAAATAATATGTTTTCTGCTTGATTCTTAGTAGAGTAAAGTTGTAGTTCATTTTTGGATTAGACAAAGTTCAACACTTCTACTGCCCTTTGCAGTATTTCATGTATATTTAATGAAAGATGATAGAATTTGGGATTGACTACATTCAGTAGAAAGTAAATATAATACTTAAGTTGTAACATACTAATTGCTATAGATACAGATCGTGAGGTTATAAGCACAGTAAATCACTCATTTGCAGAATTATTTTGCCCCAATATTTAGTTGTAACCTAATAAATCTGCATCAGGTAAAATCAAGTGAAAACAGACCTAAATAACAATCTGCAAACTTCTGGTAGTAAAATGGGATTTTTCTGTAACAACATTTCTATTTTAGACAGGTTTTTTTCAGTGTTCTCTTCAGAAATACATTTTACAGACAGACAGAGAGCCTTCAAGCAATATTAGCCCATAAAACACGTATCAACAAAAAGTTTGTAAATGTCTCCTAGAGCCACACAACTGTTGGTGACAGGGAGTCAACCCTGAGCCACACCGTGCTCCTGAGGTGGGATGGAGAGGTCGCCCACAGTGATGTAACCTGCCCAGGCTGCTCTGAGGCACTGACGCACCAGCCTTACCTCAAACCAGCTGTTCAAATGCTGTAGGACATGCCACGGACCTCTGACCCACAGGTGAAGAGGGAAGGAATGCAAATCACAATCCCCCAATTATTTAGAGGTGAAACGTGACACTGGAGTTAGTGCTCACCAATCAGGTTAACAAGTTAGCTGAAACTTTATCTTTCTGTACTTAAATTACTGGGAAATCATCTTGCTGCCCTGATGGAAGAGATACCGACCATCCCCTGCTTTCCCAAGGGCTGCGGGCTCGGCCACAGTGCGGGACCAGGAGCTGCGGCTGCGGCCGCCTTGGGCACGGCCCCGGTGTCCCCAGCCCTGCCACGGCCCCTGTCCCACCCTGCAGGCCCCAGAAATCAGCAGCCCCCTGCTCTTGAAGCCACCTGAGCCATCGTGTCTGTCACACACAAAAACCAGCCTGGTGCCAAGAGGGAGGCTAAAGGGAAGTGAGGAGCTCCTCACGTCCCCAACACGCCCACGCTGCGGGTGCAGGACGGCCAGCTCTGCTCAGGGGGACACCGGGAGGGCTGCCCGAGTGTCCAGAGCCGGCACAGACCCTGCCCACCCCAGCTCCTGGGGAGCACAGCCATGTCCCCAGAGCACGGCACGGCACGGCACGGCACGGCACGGCACGGCACGGCACGGCACAGCTCAGCCCAGCCCAGCCCAGCTCAGCACATCCCAGCTAACCCAAACTGTGCCCAGGGATATCCCAGAGCCCAGC